>JABSTT010001703.1:0-178476 GCA_013339685.2 Hyalomma asiaticum
GCAAGAACGCGCTGCCCTAACTCGGGCCCCCCCAACATCTCTACTCTGCAAAGAGAAAGCGAACAATGACATGCTTCGAGCCAACAGCCCGGTAGACTGGCAATGGCAGTAGCGGCGGCCAACAGAAACGAGCGGCCTGGTTGGCTGTCGTTTGTTTACACAAAATCCTGGTATACATGTCGATTTCACGAGTTCCTCCGCTGGCCGCTGCGTTGCGCTCACACCCTCTAAAACTGATTTGGAAAGTGTGCTAGGCTGTATTTTTCCCGGATATTGGGCGGATTGTGCCTGCGTGTCTTCAATAATCGACCTAACAAGTTATCTCGCCTCCACTGAACCTCGACGTGCCTGCCCAAGCGGTCGCCGGAGTTCAGTAGAAAATCAAAATCAGCTTCACGTCAAACCTCGTCACTGTCGATCGGTTCTGTTCGCACGTGCTGTGAAAGATGCATGCCACTTAGGTTATTTATTTATACTCAAATATGTGCCCACTTACGCGCAATATTGTTAAGCAATGCAACAAAAAACTGCAAGAGTTGATCGGAGCACCTTGAAACTAAGGTGTGCGAGAATGCGAATTTTTACAAGCACCATAGAAATGAACCACGAGCAATTGCAATGTAAAACAAAACCAAACATCCAGTGTTCCCGATGCTTTCAGTTGATTACGTTCTCTTCAGTGCGCATCTGTCATCACATGGCAGACTGGGACCGCGTCCTCCTGCCTGGCCGTCTTGACAAGCACGCAATGCCACATTCTGTCCTCCATTGTGACTTGGCTATATTGTTTACAAAACTCTAAGGCTCTGAGTACCCTCTTATATATTATAGAGCGCATCGTTAGGAAAATGCACGTATATGGCGCCGAATCGTTCATTTGTAAGTTTTCGTTTTCCTTTTTTTAATGCGAACCATTTTTGGTGAGCTTTACTCACTTTTAACCGTATCTCTCTGTCTATACATATACCGGCTATGCCACCGGTGCTTTCCTATTCTCTCGTTAAGCTGACATACCCAATATTCTATGGTGGAGTGTAAACGTATGACGAACATGACTGACTCATACTTGCACGACTGCGTGATGTACTTGTCAGTTACGTCAGATTAACAATACTACAGTCACGTGTGGCTCATATTGTTTGACCCATGGTTTGCGGGTATGCGCCACATGTGTTTGAATTTCATACATCCTATGTCAAGGACAAACTACATATATATTCAGCGTATAAGAACACACCTAAATACGAGAAAGGCATATCGTTTGTCGCAGTCTGCGATCCAGTTGCAGGCATAACAAGAACACAGGCGCACATGGAACCTACAAAGCGGTGGGTATCAAAACCGGGCGCCAAGCAAGCAATCTATCGCTAAACTACCGCGGGTCCTCGCTCGCGGTATAGCATATAAAATTATTCCATCAGCAGTTGTGATAATGGTGCCTGTGTAACGTCAGTTGTGCATCCAATATGAGTTTAGTGCTATCACACCAATATAATGAGCAATATGTATGTTCTCCTACCCCTCAGCATGCCTTTGTCCAACTTGGCTCGAACCTGTAGGAATGCTTCAACAAACGACGCTGATGAACCCCCCCCCCCCTCTCAGCGCACCGTAGCATGCACTTCTCGTCCACAAAACGGGCGTCTGTGCGCTAAAGTGAGCGCCAACGTCACGCGTACAATGAGATACCATTCGGTCGCCCCGGTGCCGTCGACGTTCGTCGTTAGCCCAAGTTAAGCATACACAGCGTCATACGCTTTGCACAAAATTCTTGATTCTACTCGTAACTCTCGGCTGAACGGCAACCAATTCTTCATAGGCAATTTCCCCCCTGACTGCTTTGCACGGCAGCTATTCTCACAGTGCGTGGGATCTGCGGCATTTTCTTAAACACAGAAGTTGTTCAGCCACACATAAAAGCGGTTGTCCCTCCGCTGAAAACTCACCGCGCCTTTGCCTAGCAACCACGGACGCCACCGCTGCTCACCGCTTGGCCTTACCTCGCCTCGCTACCGCGGCAGTTCATGTGACGTCAAGCCAAGCTGCGCATGCGCCGAAGTAGTAGCAATGGAGAAGTAGCCGCCAAGCTGTGCTGAACAAAGGCACATGCCGCGCCTAGCTGACGGAACGGCTGGTGTGACGCAAGCACATCCGCGTACCTAGAGTTAGGTGCACACTATATTACCACAAATGGTTCAGATTAACTTGGTGTGCCCCACTAATAGTGGCGGACTCGAGGCAGTGCAGTGTCTGACTCGCATATCAACGTTCTGACCCAAAGGAACCCACGATGATTCTGACATGCTCATTGTTTTATTGATATAAGTTGAAATCCCAGGCGTAGAGAAGCGTTCTCCGATGTACGGTAAAGGCGAAGATGTAGATGACGGGGAGCGTGATGTCAAACTTGTCATTGCATTTCGTCGACGTAGACAGCGATCGCCATAAGCACAACTGGAAGCTGAAATTTGCGCGAGTTGGTACGTAATGCCCAATTAGCACAGGACAGGGATAATTGAAGATCCATGGGAGAGGCCTTTGCCCTGCAGTGGTCGTAGACAGGCTGATGATGATGATGGTACGTAATGCTGGCTGTAGTAAGCAGCTAAATGACAAAGCACTGAGAGGAGATGATGTGGCACACACCGCCACAGGTGACTGGATGTGCCACTTTTCTCCTTAGCGCTTCGTGTTTGGACTGCTTACTTCATTCAACAATTGGTTGTATGTATAGCAAACAAAAAGCATTGTCGCACGTTTAAGAGCTGACATTGTAAAAAGCTATCAATCCGGATCGTCCGATCAAGGAAGCATACAGGGGATTCCGCTATGACTGGTTTCCTCAAGCAGCTTCCTCTGAGCGTCCACATATTATAACCTGTGCTGTAGAAAAAGCGCGCCGCCGAAAATTTTTAGTAGCTGTTCGAGTTTTTCATTCCAAAGGCACAATGTGATTAGGAGGGACACAATAGTGAAGGGCCCCAGAAATTTTACCACGTGGTTTTCCCTAAAGCGCGCCGATAACGCAAAGTAGATTTATAGTAACAAATTTCACAGTTTGCTGCTTCATACTCCTTTGCGCACATCTCGACGCATTCACAACGCGCGTAGTTTCATGGGAATACATGGTCGCACACAAGTATTTAACTCATCACCACTACCTAGAGCCACTGCACATTGGAACGGTCTTCCTAATCACATTGTATCCATTGCTAACCGTAGAACATTCCATGATAACCTAATTTTGTTGCGCTTTATCATTGTATAACGTTCTACTGCTTGTAATATTTGTCTTGTGTCTTTTATGTTTTCACTTTATTTTTTATTTGTTGAATTTTTGTATTTTCTGTTTTGTATATAGCGGATGCCCCTTTACTCAATGCCCTTCAATGGGCCTCTAAGGAATTTTGAATAATATTAACAGGTTTTTCTTTCATGAGCAAACAAGCGCATCAAGCGAAGCAAGTATTCAAGCAAGCGATAAGGAACTTGCCAGTTATATTGAACGGTGGTCACGCGTCGAAACCTGCGGCAAAGTGCGCGGTTCGGGATCGTGCAAGTCCATTAGCGGCCCAATGCCCGTACCGACCTCCTGGGTATAGTATAGTATTCATGTTCTTGCAGGCAGCGTAGAGATCTTATTTTGGCAAAGCAGTACACAGTCTTGCCTGAGTAAATGCAAACTCTCAGCGCGCCGCTGCGCGAAACATGCAGAACCAGCGGCTCCTCCCGCGCGCGCTTGTCCCGTAGCAGTGGCGCCGCTGCGGCGGCGCGTAGAACTAGGCTCGTCACGCCAGTTTCGGGCGACGTCGCAGGCCGCACCACCTGCGTTTTATCTAGCGGCCGTGGTATGGGACAGCGCCCCTCCCGGAAACGAGACGAGAAATGGAGATGACGACACAGAATGCGTACAGCGCCATCTAGCGTATCGTCCCCAAATGCAGTTTGCATGCATCTCTATGGGACAGCGCCATCTATTGTATGCATTTTATGCTAAGGCAGACGCTACTGGCTACGCAGGATGCATCGACAACCGAGAACCGCCCAGGTGATGCCATAAGGAGCTTCGCCCCTAAAAACGAAAACATCCGTAAACAGTGCGAACACAAACGTCGCTGCGTACACAGCACCGGCAGCATGTTTATGTGCACGCACATGCAGAACGGTAGCGACTCACCTTTCTTGTTCCTAGGATCGAGGCACGAAAAGTCGATGTGGCAACGTAAACCTCGCCAAATACGGCGAACCCTTTTCCTCATTCGGGATAGATGCCAGGTGTTGACGGTGACTGCTGCAGACTTTGACAACGCATGCTTGCAGGTTTATCATCGTCTTACGACCGAGCACTCTGCCCTACCAACCCTTTAGTGGGCACAAAATACCACTAACTGTAGAAAAGAAGCCCTTCGGGGCACGAACACATTGCAAAAAAGCACGTGCGCAAACACAGACGACGAGACTTCGGCGGATCACACGGGAACCAGCTGCCAGCACACTCGCGCAATGCCCCGCCACCCCCGCTCTGCAGCGAACCCTTCATGATGGCGCCCCTCAAACCCATGATTCCTTGCAAAACGAAACTGACGAAAAGCCCACCACCAGGTGCCGTATTTATGAAAAGGGTCTATACCACCGCGGTGACTTCGAAATCTTCGAGGACAAAATTCGCATTCTCCGCTAAGCTTCTGCGAGAACAGTTCAAGCATCTGTTTATTTTGTATAGTGAACTTTTGCGAAGCACAATATTTGCTGTAGGGTGACTCAATAACAGGTTAACAAGGAATCATTAGTGTGTCACAATCTTTTCGAGCTACAGCAAAATCTATCTGCCCTTGAAGTCGATCTGAGAAAACTTATAGGTTTTCGTACAACAGTGGTTTGGTTGGTGGAAACCTTATTCAGTGTCCTGCAAAGGCCTTAGCCGACCGGGCCTTGGGTCTGCCGCGAGGGGAGGTCGAGGCCTTGTTTCTTTGCCGCCTCGAGGGCCTGCTGGACGGCCCAGAGTTGGTCACCGAAACTGGGGCTGCACAGGGCAGAGGCCATCTCCGGCGGGAGGGTTCTCGAGATGGAGCCTCCTGGGTTTTTGATACAATGCGTGATGGTAGCTCTTTGCGTTTGGCATATTGTGCAATGGTCTGAAGTGTATAGTTCTGGGTATATTTGTTGGTGCTCGGCAGAGATATGCGTTCTTTTGCAATTGATGGAAAGCTGTGGCTTGTACCCTACTCAGTTTGTAACTTGGTGGGGGATAGACGCGGCGTCCTAGATAGTAGGCTTTGGTGATCTCGTTATAGTCAGTTGATCTTTGTTGGAGATGTACAAACAGTTCTATCCGGGACAGTTTGTAAGTTCACGTGCCTTGGCGTTTGCCGTTTCAATGTGGTTGCGGAGTGTTTCGTGGACTTGTCCCATATGTGCTGGAAAGAGTGGAGCACCGATGGGGGGGGGGGTGGTTTCGGGGGTTGTAATCCCCCCTGAAGCCGACCTAACCCCCTCCCACTCCGTAACTGCTCCTATGTCCTAGAAGAATGCGGATCTAATGTCTGCAAAACGCCGAAGAAATAATAAAAATAATCATCGTCATTTATGTCACTATTATTTGGCATTTTATTTACTTTTTTTACAGACGCAACAAATGTGTAATCGCTTGCCCGGTCTTTCGTGAGAAATTGAACCCCCCCTGGCAGAAATCCTGGGTGCGCTACTGGCTGGAAACCATTGTATCCGGGTTTGGCCTTCTGCTGTTAGTATAGTAGCGTGGTGTTGCGCTACAGTATCCGATAGGGCGTCTCAGATATCCAACCTTTGGCAAAGTTTCTAATGGCTTGTCGTGAGTCTCGGAGGACTGTGGTGCATGACGGGTCCGTGAGAGCCAATGCAATCGCCGCCTCCTTGGCCTCTTCGGCCTTTTCGCATGTTATGCTAGCAGAGACCCTGCACAATCCAGTGCAATCCACTGTTACCATAGTAAAGCGTAAGCCACCTACGTATTGCGCTGCATCGACGAATCATGTGCCTAATTCGTTCTTGTGTTGCGTTGATGAGGCCTTCACGCTGGCGACCCCTTCACTGCTGTGATTGTGCTCGTGGTGCATGTTCACCTGGGAATAATGTTCGAATTCTCATTTCTTCCGGGTATGCTTATGTTCTCTGGCCCCTGGTGACATGAGAGCGAAGTTGGAGGTATTCGAGAAATTTGCCGACCGGCCTGGCCACTGGATAATCTCTCGAGCTTTGATGTGGTTGATGCCGTCTGTGGATTCTATGACGTCAGGTTACAGTAGGAATTTTGGTGACTTCACGCAGCAGTATGGCCAGTTGTGATGACGTCACGTACAAAAACACGCAAAATGGCCGCTCGTGCGTCACTCTCGGTGGTATGCTCTCGCCGTTCAGTCGCTGCAGTTGACAGTGCCCGTGAAGCGAGCGAGAGAAGTCGAATTACCCTCTATCGTTGTGTGTGCCCGCGTATAATCAGAAGGCAAGCTCTCTATGGCGCCGACATTTTCCCCTGAAATGCCGCGGAGGTCTCGGAGGCCACATTAGCTTATCGGAGGCTCCGGAGTCACGCCGACACCCACCGTGCGTGCCGTACGTTGCATCTTGCACAGTGCCGAAGTATTTGCTGTCGTCGCGGAGTCACTATACTAAAATTTGAACATTGTTGACCCCGCACTTGCTGCAGGCGCTGTGCGCGAGAGACCACTAGGCGAAAACGTCACGATTTTTTGCGGGAACACGTCACGAGGGCTCATTACTATGCACATACTGTGTCGTGACGTCAGGCTACAGTAGGAACCGAAACCGGCTTTTAAAGGCATGCTGTAAATAAATTTTCACGGCGCGCTCACGCTTACCAGTACGTTTTCTGGGCTCTGGAGGTCTTGGCCTTTCATTTCATGCAAAAAAACGCCAACTGAAAATTTTCGTGGCAGTACTCCTTTAAGGTATTGTGCACGCCAAGGCGCTACAGGTGCTCAGTGCTGGTGGTTGTAGGAAGTCCGAGTGCTACTCTCGATGACGTCAATTTTGTTAACTTCCCCCTTATACCAGTTGTGGAATGACGCCACATATGCAACGCGGCATATGGCAAATTAGTGAATGAGCCTAATGAGGTTACCCTCTTTGACTCCTCCCCTTTGGCTAGAGATTTCATTAAAGGCGGATTACGTTCGTCGTCTTGTGTTTGAGCTTGGCGATTGTCTCGCCGATTACGCCGTTGTGTTCAATGATCATGCCAAGGAGTCAGATTTTGTGTTTGATTGGTATTACTGATCCGCTGTGTGCATGTATAGTAATTTCTTCACTGCCTTTTTTGATGTCGGTGTCATTCTGCTCGGGCGATCTAGCCTTGAGTGAGGGTCTATAAAGCAGCAGTTCAGACTTCTTTGGCGAACATCTGAAGCCTGTGTTTTTTTAAGGTGTTCTTCAACCACGTCCACAGCTAGCTGTAGCTTGCTCTCGACGTGGCCGTCGCTACCTTCGTTGACCCAAATCGCGATGTCATCCGCATATATGGTGTGCTTGATGTTCGATTCTTGCAGTTTTTTTTGGCTCAACCAATCACGACTAGCTTGAATAGCGTGGGTGAAATGACACTGCCCTGTGTGGCGCCATATCTACCCAATTCACTCTTTTCTGATTGAGCGTCAACAGCTATCAGCACAGCCCTTCTGTGGGATAGGAAGTCCTTGACGTAATTGTGGGTGCATGCTCCCATATCCAGCTCTGACGTTTCCTTCAGTATCACCGTGTGTGCTATTGTGTCAAAGGTGCTTTGAAGGTGCAGGCACAGGATTGCCAAGGTGCCCCTAGCTGTGTTGTCTAGAATACAGTGTTTCAGCGATAAACGATAGTCGTTAATCAAATAGATGTCTCCATCAAATCACGTAATTGGCATGCACGTTAGCACAGAAGAGTAAACTATCTCTGCGAGAAGCCTTTCTGGAACATTGCGAACTCTACATGATTGATTGAATGAAATATAAATAGATATCACAATGAAACCTTTTCTTTTCGCTTGCTTGAGATTTTCGTCCTAGCCTGGATCCGTTGGGTCCCTTCTTCAGTTGCTCTCAGGGCCAGAGAATGTTCCTGAAATTTAGCACTATATTACTTGTGAGGCTTGTGTAGTGCTTTTGTACTGAAGGCGCTTGTATCATCATCATCATCATCATCATCATCATCATCATCATCATCATCATCAGCCCATCTTTTGTCCACTGCAGGACGAAGGCCTCTCCCAATGCTATCCATCCTTTCCTCTTCTGTGCGACCTGATTCCATTTGATGCCTGCGAATTTCTTAATTTCGTCACTCCATCTTACTCTCTATTCCACGGCTGCGCTTACCCCCTCTTGGTATCCATTCCGTCGTTCTAACTGTCCATCGGTTGCCTAGCCTTCTCATCACCTGACAAGCCTCATGCCCATTATTTCTACTTTACTTCGACTATTATGTCAGCTACCCCTGTCTGTTTTCTAACCCACTCGGCTATCTTCCTATCTCTTAAAGTAACGCCTGTCATTTTTCGTTCCATCGCCCGCTGTGTGGTTCTTAACTTCCTTTATAGCTTAGTAATTCTCCAAATTATCCCATATATCAGTACTGGCAAAATAGAATAATTATATAATTTCCTCTTAAGTGACAATGGTAAGTTCCCGTTCATGAGCTGGCAGTGTCTCCCGTATGCGCGCCATCGCCTGCTTATTCTTCGGTGTATTTCTTTTACATGAGTAGGTGCTCCTGTCAGTAGCTGTCCTAGATAATTGTATTCTTGTACGACTTCTAATGTCTGGTTTTCAATCGTGAAGGCACGTTTTTTCGCCGTGCCACCTATCATTACTTTTGTTTTTGCATGTTCATCTTTATTCCTACCTTATCGCTTTCCCTGCTTATGTATACAATCATCTTCTGTAGTTCGTCGCCGTCATTGCTGAAGAGTATTATGTCGTCGGCGAAGCGTAAGTTGCTAAAATACTCGCCGTAAATCCTGAGCCCTGTTTCATCCCAGTCTCGTCTTTTGAAGATTTCTTCCAAGCATGCAGTAAATAGCATTGGAGAGATTGAATCTCCTTGTGTGACACCTTTTTGAATCGGGATTTTCCTGCTTTTCTTACGCAGGAATAGGGTGACTGTAGTCTACTAAAAAAAGGAAACAAAAGCTTCGCCAGTTGGGCCCCAGGTCTCATGAATGCCATTTTGCTCAGAGTGCTTTGACGGTTCCTTTCGTTATACAAATGCTTTACATTGCCTTTTACTAATAAGGAATGTGAAGTGCTTATTGTCAAACTTCAGCGAAATACATGTTCCAACAACAAAACGTGTTGGTAGTTACAATAGCACAATGTTAAGCGGCGCCTGTCCGCTTGTATGGATTCGTTAATAGAAACGCCTGACAGGAGATGTAACTACCGGCCGGAAAGTAAGCGGGCCTGAACAGTAACTATAGAATTAAAGGATATATTGTGTTTCGCGAGTGTTCGCACGAGCTCATTTTAGGATGGGATTCTTTAGGATGGGATCCAGCACCTCCACTACTTATAAGGGACCGTTTAATCTGGCCGATCACGAGCTGCGAAGACGAAGATCGGACCGTCCAGATGATGATGATATATACAGATGAGGAAGAAATACAGGTGATGATGATGTCCAGAGATGAAGAAGAGTCATTCATAGATCGCGCTCACAATATTGTCTATATTCAGTCTTCAGTGCAGCACTGCGACGTAATAAACGCTTGTTTAGCTATAGCGCCTATGCGAACATCGTCCCTCTCTCTGGGGCCTTTCTGTTTCTCACCTTTCTCAAGTTATATCTCGCTCCTATCGATCACTCTCCCAAGACTCAGGTTCTCGCTCCTCGCATCTCGGTGGCCCTTTATTAAATGCGAAGCATTTCTTGGCGAACTTGCGCCAGTTTGACCGCATCTATCTATCCACCTCGCTGCCTATGTCACGGTACTCCCGGCCGTCTCGTTCTCCTGATATACCCGAATATTTCCATGGTAGGATACAAATGGCATGACGAAAACCGATGACTGACCTTTACACCACTAACATGATACACTCGTCATATATGTGACGACTAACGACGCTGCAATCTCTTGTGGATCATGCCAGTAGTGCCCGGCACACGGAAGTGGGTACGCGCCACAGGTGTTTGAATCTTGTGGAACATATGTCCAACGAAGAATCAACCAAAATTGACATGCGTAATGCCGGGCCTGCGGTAAATAGACATATGAAACGCCGCGACTGCGGGAATCGAAGTCGCAACTTTGACCGACGCCCCAAGTTTTCTGCACCTCCCACCGGTGCACTGCCTGCAGGGTTGATACACTCGAGAGCCGGCCCAAAGACTTCCGCTTTTAAGATATGAAACACCAGCTGTGGTAGGCTGGTGGTTGAAAACTAGACATAAAAAGCACAGACACACATGCAACCTACCAAGCTTTCGCACGGTATCGAACACGGGCTCTTGAGGTGCCAAGCAAGCACGTTACCGCTAGGCTACGGCTGATTCACCCACTCGGTGAATGCTATAGTAAATAAACCAATTGCACCAGCCCAGTCGTCACGATGGTGCATGCGTAGCATGAATTCCACTTCTAATGTATGATAAGCACTATCATAGCAATACATAAGTCCTGCTACCATTCGGTATGCTTTATGCAACTTTGCTCCGTTCCGTAAAAATACTTCAAAGAACGACGCTTCTGCTGATAGCCCACCAAGGCACCGCTAGTGCATTTTTCTTTTTAAAAAATGGCCGCGTATCTCTGTGCTTCGCTGCAAATGTCGTCCAGAGACGATAGTCTTCTACCGGCCGTACTACATGAGTCCCGGTTCATCTGCGGTTCGGCACGAGCTTCGGGCGTCTGTTCAGCCGCCGGGTACGCTCGCTTAGCCTCCCAGTCAGTGACAATTCGCGCATCGCGCACCTCGTCTGTTTCCTGTTGCCTCCGGGCGCGCCTCGATTCGCGATCTTTCGCTAGCCGCTGGGCTCGTTGCTCTGACGTTTCCTGGGCACGCTTGAGACGACGGGCATCGGCACGCCGGCGCTTCTCCGCTGCAATCTGCTCGTCGGTCTTTTCCCTGCGTTGTTTGGGCATGTCTTGTAGAGTGTGTTCTATATCATCAAACGGCCGTTTATGTTTTGCCTTGCCTCAGACAGCGCCCCGTCTATGTTGAATCGGCCGCATGTGGCTGGCATTGATGAAATTGAGGCAGCGCTGCGTGAGATATGGATGCCATCTGGCCATGATATCGGGAGACGCAAGAAGTTTGCGTAGTACGCAGAGCTACTGGTAGGTGGCAGCACCGTGTCGTTTTACCGAAGCGTAGGAAACGTCCGCTTTTTCATTCATAGCATCGCATTGTCAACGCAGCGCAATAAACACTGCGGTCTTTATGCACATATCTATGCATTTTCTCAAATAAAGGAATACACCGCCCAATACTCACGTGTTGATGTTGTGCCTCAGATATGCGTAATATTCGCTTTTTGATATAATGGTTTCTGCGTATGAACGCAGAAACCAGATCAAGATGGGTGGTCCGTGAGGAAGGGGTTAAACTTTCACCATTCTACTGAATCGGGTGAAAAGCAGGACAGACACACACACAGACCAAACTTTCTGCGTTGAAGTATCCCAAGACTATCGTCTTTAAAAACAGATGTCTGTGCTTTGGACTAACGTTAGTTCTAACGTTACATAGTACCAAGAGCTACTATTCAGAAGCCACGGTTTTGTTGACGTTCCTGGTTCTCCCATGTTAAAAATACTCATGAGTGGGTACATGCGTTTTGCACAGAAGCCTTAATCCTACTCGTAAGAGTTGGCTGAATGCCAAAACATTATATTTCTTATAAGGAATTTCCTCGTTCGCTGCTCCGCGTGACACGGATTCCCCCAGTGGGTGGGATCTGCAGGGTTTTTTTTTCTTTTTTCTTTCTCTATGAAGATCAGACTATTATCTGACTTCCATATGTTGCGGCACGCTAGATTATTCTGCCGCGGCTGAAATTTTAACTCTACAAGTGCTATCGGCAGGACTAAAGTTATAACGCTGAACTTAGTCCCGCAGTTAGTCCAAAAACGACTCATAATCTGTGGCCACCAGCGCAGTTACTCAAAGCAAAGCAATACTTCCTTCAGGTTTTTCGGATCAGGATGTCGTGCCACTGATGCTAAGTCATGTTCACTGTTGTTTAATTTACACAACACTTATCGCATTGGTTTACAAAGGAACCCTAAATAGGTTCTGACGATTTTCTACAGGGGCATTGAGCCAGCAGTTCAGGTCCTTCTGTTAATCAATATCAGTGTTCTGCGTTACGTGCGCAATTCACTACGAGCACTCAAATATGCGCATCCTAACGACATAAGAGACTCAGCCAAGAGTTTTAAAGAGTTCCTTCCCATATCACATGCTATGGTCACACAACAGCACGGCCACGGCTAATTTGTTTGGCTATACAGACAACTGATGGCCTCGCCACGGTGGCCTAGTGGCTATGGAACTCGGCTGCTGATCCGAGGGTGGCGGGATCAAATCCCAGCCGCGGCGGCTCCATTTCGATGGAGGCAAAATGTCGAGGGCTGCGTACTTTCACGTGCCTTTGCGATGCCAGAGCACATTAAAGGACCCCAGGTGGTCGAAATTTCCCGAGCCCTCCACTACGACGCTTCTGATAATGAAATTGTGGTTTCGGGACGTAAAACTCCAGAAATCAAACAACCCAGACAACCGATGTGCTGACTGACTTACCAACTCGCGGGGTAGTCGCGGCAGATTTCAATGCGCTCCTGGACCAGTGGGCACCAAATCGTGGAGGCCAAAGAAAATCTCAGCCGACACGTTACAACTGCACTGGGCGGTGCAGCCATCACTAGCGTGAACCCAGCCAGTCGGTGACGTTGAGAAGGAAAACCAGTTTTGAGAGGGATGGTAATTTCCGACTTCCCGTGCTTGTATTCATACAAGTTGTTTAGCATATATTAAGGTGCGAACTATTTCTGAATGTTACGACATATCGTCTTACACAATTTCAGAAACCATTCCAGGACGCCTCTAATAAAAGCCCAACTTCTCGAAAAAGATCACGGGTGAGCGAACGAAGCGCTTCGATCTATTTTCCTTATAGTTACCTCACCCAGCCAAGGCGGGTTCGGTCAAAGATGTTTACGTAACAGAGTAGAAGTAAAAGCGCAGACAACACTAGCCCTTTGTTTCTTGTGTTTTGAGCTGCGTGTTTGTGTTGTGACGCAGCTTGGCAGAAATAGCACATTGAAGATATCTCTTCGACCACGATAAACTGTGCAGGCGTGTTCAGCTTTTCTGTTATTCGTTCGAATGTTTCACTGCAGCGCACACAAGCCCTAACAGTGAGTGCACACGTTACTCAAAAAAAAATAATAATAATCAGCTGCTGTCATGGCGAACCTCTTCTAAAATGCGCAATCCCCAATGACTCGATAAATCCCATCGATATCAGGTTTCCCCCCAAGACAATACTTCGCTTGCTAACATCGCTGGCGTTAACTACAATCCACAAATATAGCGATACTCACGCCAACCGCCTGACAACCGCAGGTGACTCTCTCTCGATTAGACCCGAAGACTCTAATGCCTGCTCCTGCAGGGTGGGTCGAAACGCAACGCACATCCACACGGGTCCAGGATCTTGGTTAGTTCAAGCCTGAGGGGTCACTCTTCCCCTGCTTCTACTTACGCGCCTCTCTCTTATGGCATATACCTAATATAGGCCACTGGCCAAGGCATCTGCGGATTATTCAAAATTTTCTTCTACGGGCAAAATTCCTGGCTGTTATGTTAAATTATACTGAAATTTAAGGTGTAAGTTACCAGTTTCCCCAAAATTAAGTTTTAAAAGACTGTTATGAAAGTTTGCTGTGAACACAATGCTTTTATCTCCTCGCACGCTTTCTGTTCTTTGCGCTCGCACCTTAGGCGGCGGGCATGGACGTGTCTGCAAAACCAGCCAGTATGAACTTAGTTCACTGCGTGCAGCATGGAGACGATTTATTGTCACTACGCCTTGAGGAAATGTTTATATAAGCCATATGGCACATGGCTTCTAGATGAGCTTCTCAAAGGGCACGTCTACAATTGAGGTTCAGCCACAGGGAGCAACGTAGCTTTGCGTGTGAGAGATTGCAACGGCTGCTCTCTTTCAGCGCACCAACATTCTAGGCAGAGGGAGGTCCAGGATCGAGCGCGAACTGCTTGAAGGGTTCCTCGTCCAAAATAATGGGCAGGTTTCTTTAACCCTTTCCCTCAGTAGTTATCGCAGGAACCCGCTGTAGTTATCGCAGAGGAAGACTGGCAGTTTCTACCGGTACATGGTTGACTATCAATGCGTTGATCCGTTTCTGAATGTAGATTGATTGAGACTAATTGAATGAGTTTAAATTTGAGCGAGTCGGCCTGTCCATTTTCGTAAACCTTTTCTTGCTAATTCCACGTGTTAGCAGGCAATTTCTCGGGCCCTTGCGAACAGTGATGCTCAGAGTGGAGCACCTGACAACCAGCGTAGACAACCGAGTCCTAAAGCAGGTTAGTTAGAGAATCCATACTGTGACATGATTATGTGTGACACGTTTGTTGAACAGCTCTCGGAATGACCTGCAATGAAGTCGCAGTTGTTAAGCAGATCTATTCAAGCTTTCATAGCTTTAGTTTTTATAGAGCGGCTATAAGGAGCGTAATAACTAAGTGGCTGATGTATCCCATGGTGAATATTCTGGGAGGGACGCAGGCATCTCTTTCGTTAGTGGTGGTGAAGTCGACTTAACTTCACAAAAGTCAGTGTTCGGCACCACAAAAGCACTTAAACGTATCAGAAGAACCTCATATTTGTCTCGTGCTTTTTGCTATTCGACGTATTTACCGCTAAAGAAAAACAGCGACGTAGTAAAGAAACGCTAGACGGCAGGTCCTTTCCTGCGTCCCTGTTTTTGTTTAGCGGTAAACATGTAAAGCATTTAAACGTAGTTAATTAAACGGGTGTTTGTAATTGAATACATTCGAAGGTAGCTATCTCGTGAAAAGTACACATTGCATTGTATTGAGGGATCATGTAAGTATATAAAAACAATGAAACGAAATTGCACTGCCAGTCACTTCCACATAGAATAGCACAATGGTAGGGATTTGTCGCAATTGTTCGGCCTGAAATGTGAAATACGCATGCAAGCTTGCACTGCTGAAACAGCATGCACTGTTTTTTTTAATTTCTCTCACAACAAGCCTTCCTTAATGTACTGCCATCCATTAAATCACAGAATCTTGTGTGGTAGCACGAACATTGCTTCTTCGAGTGAGTTTGTTGCTTGGAAATTTTCTACCGTAAGGATCCTTCTCTTCGGCTGTTCTCTTCGGTTATAGCCATATATATATATATATATATATATATATATATATATATATATATATATAGCTTGAAGGACAATTCGATGGGTCCGGGTATTTTCTATATTGAAAGAACTTGCAGGAAGCACACATTGAAAAGAAAGACTTTTACTAACGTTTCGGCCGTGCACGGCCTTCGTCAGAGTAAGTAGGTCTGTTGCATGCAGCCTATATATATATATATATATATATATATATATATTATAATCCTATGTTGTCACTGTGACTTTCTCATAGTATATATATATAAGACACTTCGGCCGTGAACCCGCCTTCATATATATATATATATATATATATAATATATATATATATATAATATATATATATATATAATATATATATATATTGACGATGCGCCTCTTAGAGAACGACGGTTTATTAAGTCAACGTTTCGGTCGGAGCCCGACCTTTTTCAAGACATAATATATATAAGACACTTCGGCCGTGGGACCCGCCTTCCTCTGGGAATGTTTCCATACTTGTTCCCAGACGAAGGCCGGTCCCACCGCCGAAACGTCGGATTAAATTGTGCTAAAACGTACGTCGTGTCTCATATACCTTCCTATGTGGGCTCAGGGCCATGGCTTCTGCGCCTCTGGCCAGCTGAGGCTCCCGGAGATGGGCACACGAACCATTGGAACAACGTACTTTACTCTTTGCAAGCCCAACGCCGACTGCCCGGATCCGCTCCACGCGCTCCGCCCCCAAGCCAGGGGTGCGTGCCACGAGCTAGCTCCGTTCCGATGATGACTGGCGGCGGAGGCAAGCAGCCGAATTCCCCGTAACTATATGCATAGAGGAAGGTACACACACACACACACACACACACACACACATATGGACCGGCCTCTGATGTCCACCGGCCGCAACGTCAGTAAATTTATATTCTTTTTGTTAATCGTGTGAATCTCTTCTTTTGAAAATATGTATTCGGGCTCAGGGAAATCTTCTTTCCGAACTATATATATATATATATATATATATATATATATATATATATATATATATATATATTGTATCGGCACACCACCTGTGAGTCATTGTGAAAGAAAACGTTGAGACTTGAGGCTTGCGTGATGCGCGCTAAGGGAACCGTCCCAGCTGAGCAGGCTTTTAGTTGAGGCGTCTTCAACACGCCTTCTTTCATTTGGTGGAAGTGCTGGGTAGCCCCTCTAAAGCATCCCGTAGTATCGCAGCCGCCTGCCATCTGCTTCTGAAATGACCGAAGACGCCGCAACTAAATAAGCCTACTCAGCTGGGACGTATATTGTATGACTATTTTTTGAAAGCCTCAATTTACATTACCAGCACAAAAAAAATAGCTTGAGTTCAGCCACTCAAATTCCGGTGTGGTCTTTCACCTCTCGCGCATCATCGCCACCTTGCAACAGATTGTCGCCTTACCACACCTTGTTTTTTGGCCCGTTCATCAACCACTTTATCCGCTCGCATATCTCGCCGCGCAGATCATCCACACCAAGCAACACGCCTCCGTGTGCGAACCGTTACCTCCTCATCTTCATTTTTCTTACAGATAACCTCAAAAGCCTATCTGTAAACGTTGCGAAAAAAAAAAGATGGGCTGGTAGACCTAACAATGCATACTGAAGCTTGCAGGGTTGCATGGACAGCACTTTATATTTTATTGCACTGTATAAATATTGTACTTGTATTTGCTCCTGTAACCAGCCCGTACGTAATACCTCCCTCAGGGCGTCCTTAAGGTGATAAACTGACATGACATGAACAGAGAAGCGCCATAGTATAGGTGGCATTGCTTTTTGGCTAAGTGTACACAGCTGGGCTACTTGATTTTGTTTATGGCTATGGTACATGCTACTGTCGAACTTGGACTAGAGACAGGTACATGCAACGCCGTTTGTATGCGCGCCTGTCTCTAGTTCGTGTCCCACCCCGCGTAAGCTAACTGATACGCTGAAGCTGGTACCAGCATAGGGTGAGCTTTTATCACCGAGCTTTTAGCACCTAGCAGTAATTTTTCAGGCATCATGCAATACCACGCGACACTGCGTTACGTGAGTTTGGCGGAAAACTGTCACGTGACATTGCATTACGTGATGTTGGCCGAAACATGCCACGTGACATTGCGTTTGGGGATTTGGGCATGAATATGTCACGTGACGTTTCGTTGCCTGATTTTGGAGGAACATGTTACGTCACATTGCATCACGGGATTTTCACAAGAACATGTTATGTGACATTTCCTTACGTGATTTTGGGGGAACATTTCACGTAGCATTCCTTTACGTGATTTTGGCGGAAACCTATCACGTGACATTGGGCTACGAGATTTTGGGTAATTACGTGAGGTTTTCCCTGTCAAAATCACGTAACGAGATGTCACGTGACATGTTTCCGCCAAAATCACGTAAAGCAATGTCACGGGACGCGCTCCAACCAGAATATCACACGACTAACAAGTGACCTATTTCAGTAAACTATCGGCCAGCTGCACTCTGATCTGGGCTTGTGCCACCTAGCGGAAGCTACGTACTTTTTTTCTTTTTTTTTGCTAGCCGCTTTTGTGATTAACGTGGAGACCGAACTTTTGCCTAATTCTTCGCAATGATCGTTCACTGCACAGGATGTTGCCCCACAGGCTCCTCTTTGTTTGAAGGGGAATCGACGTTCGTGGCGCATCTAGGCCAAGCTGCTCTGCATCGTCCAAGGTCCCCACTCTTATCGGCAAGCGAGCTCCATTCAAGCAAGCGGAAGCAAAGATTCGCACTATCGCATTTTACAGCGGCAATGTATTAATGGTTCTCGTTATCTCGAGGCGTAAAAATGCTCAGTGATGAAGCGTCTTCGCCGTTTCGGCAGTCCCACAGAAGCTAACCAATACGTGCTGCAGCTGGCACCAGCTGAGGGTGAGTTTCCGGCACAGTCAAAGTCAACTTCCTTATTATCATCGCTAAGGTTGAATGTTAGTCTCAGGAAATAGCGGAACCGTACCCTGGTGGTGCCATGCAGGTCACTAAGTCAGTGAAACTATAGATCACAGACGCGTGGAGAAGCATTGGTAATGGTATGTGTTTAGCATTATCAGGTGTGACTAACTCAGGTCAGCCGGTCTTGTATTCGACGCTGTTGAAGCAAGGGCTGCTTTGTCGCTATCGCACGCACCGCAGGTTGTATTGTAGTCCGTAGTAGTGTCGTCGCGGAATGTATTACGGCGTGTCATCACCTCGCAACATTAACACAACCTGGAGATGCAACCCCCTAAGAAGGAAGAATCTGTATCTTCGTGGAATTCTCTAGGTGTATCTAGTTAAACTGTGGTGGAGTAGCTAGTGCATTTACTTGATAAGCCAAAAGGTGTGACATCATTATTGACAATCTAAATTTGTGTCGTGCTTTTTGTGCTGGCTTATTTGGTATAACTTACCAACTTTTAATAACAAAGTTGGTAGGTTCTGCCACGGGGCCTCCCTCCCCGACATAGTTGGTAAGTGTTCCTAAGTTCTGCCACGGGACCTTTCATACGCGGATATAGTGCTCGCGGGTTGATACACGAAAATTTAAGGCTGAGTAATACACACGCTTTCGTTTCCACTTACTTCACGTTATGCTACGACGGCGTAATGTTGTCTTCAACACTTACACCTGATTGCCCGCCACCTTCAGTGGCCAGATTCGTAGCCACATGACGTGATTCCACATACGCGTTGTTATCATTTAATCTTTACACCTAGCGTTTTAGTCCGTCAGCACTAACACGATGCCGCCACGAAGAGAGCAAAAATGTGGTTTATCCGCTTGAGGGACAAGGATGCATGCCAGTCATTGGGCTCCGCTAACTTCAACACCTTTGCTGCGCTTATGTACAACATGGCGTTGCGTGTATCCCAATCTCAATAACAACTCAGTGATTCCGGCAGTATTCTGTCCTTTTTTCTTTGTGCCTGGATATTAAGGTTCCCGTGAGTACGACAAACAAAAAATCAATTTTTATTCATTAGCTTATTTTCTCTGTTCTCAAAGTCAGCAGCGTTACAGAACAGAGTGAAGCATGCTGAAAGAGAGAGAAAATTATTGAATGCGGAGATGCTAGCCTGGTTTGTGAGCTGGCTTGCTACTCAAGGAGTTTAGCGGTGATTATGTTATTTACAGTGACTATATGTTAACACAACGCGTACGTGCAGTTACATTTACACGCAGACTAATATACGAGTGCACATATATACTGACTAAAACACGCAGTTTACAGCACTTCATTCAGGCACGTTGCCCGTAGAAACGCTAGCAATGCTTTGGTGCTGAAAAAAGTGTGATACGAGCTTTCTTCTACTAGGCAGGCTTAGTTGTTTTTATGTGGGGTTTAACGTGCCAAAACCAGCTCTGGTTACGAGAGACGCCGTAGTGGAGGGCTCCGGAAATTTTGACCACCTGGGGTTCTTTAACGTGCACTGACATCGCACAGCACACGGGCCTCAACATTTCGCCTCCATCGAAATGCAGCCGCCGCAGCCGGGATTCGATCCCACGACCCTCGGATCAGCAGCCGATTACCATATATCCACTAGACCACCGTGGCGGGGCGGCGAAATGCTGAGACCCGCGTGCTGTGCGATGTCAGTGCACGTTAAAGAACTCCAGGTGGTCAAACTTTCCGGAGCACTCCACTACCGCGTCTGTCATAATCAGAGCCGGTTTTGGTATGTTAAACCGCACAAATCAATCAAAAAAGGTATATGTTAATAGACCGACCCTAAATAATTCCAGATTAATTAGGACATGTGTAATAACTTAAAACTAATCAAAGCCTAAATGAGCTCAGATTATTAGGCTATGCCTAATTAAGCCACGGTAAACGCGTAACCAATTTGATCCACACTAATCACGCCTAGTGAACCCTAACTGGTGTAATCCTTCTTAATTCACCCTAATGTCTCTTAATCTACCATAATCCATTGTAATATGCCATAGCCTACATAATTCACTTCAATCTGTCTTAATCCACCCTAATGCGCCCTAATCAGCCCTAGTCCGCCCAAATCCACCCCACCCTAATATTTCTTAATCTACCGTAAGCCGCTCCATATGTCGTAGTCCGCCTTAATGCACTTCAATCTGTCTTAAGCCACCCCAATGCACCTTAATCAGCTTTAATCCACCTTATTCAAAAAAGATTTTCGCTTCGAGTCCAGTCATGTTATTGAGTTCGAGTCCCACAAGGTCGCGCATTAGAGTGCCACAGGGTATAACCCTATCTACAATCACTCATCAATGATTGATCAAGGTTTGGGAAATCATTTATCATTTCTCACAGGCTGCTGGCATGCAGTTGTTGGCTTCTTGGAAAACATTATATATGTAAAATTTTGCACCGCACCGTTCGTGTCCACGCTGAGGTAGTTTACGGATGCATTTCTAGGTCATGAAAAAGACTTGCACGTTAACAAATAGATTTTTACATATTTGCAACAACTATTTTGCATTGCCGCTCACAACGCAAAGAAAAGCGAGCACACGGCACAAACGCGCTTTCGGTTTTAAAAAACGCGCGCTTTGAAGAAGCCGCGACACGGGGGCGGTGGGCGTGTCTGCCATCTGCCAATAGCAGCTATGCTCCTTGTATATGCTTTATGACGAGGTAAAGCATATACAAGGAGCGTGAACAGAAGCCTGTTTTTGAGTTGAGAACTCCTGAGGAAGCGGAAACTTCGTGCTCCGCTTGTGAACGCTACGCGTATGACTGCAGAATTTGGCTGAGATGTTCATTACAACGTAACCTAGTCGTAGAATACGTTCTTGCGCCAAGTCCGAAGGGTGGTTTAGGACCCCTTGAACATAACGTCGCGTGACATATTCCCGTTAAAGTATCACATGACTATCAAGGGACCTGTTTCAGTAAACTATCGAACAGCTTCACTATGAAGTGGTCTTGCGCGACCTAGCGAAAGCTGCGTACTGTTTCTTTTTTTTTTCTGCGGCACGTATTTCAGATCTGAGGTAAGAATTGACGAAATTCTTGATTATAATGGCGGTACCATTCATTTCACCAGCCGCAAGTATTTCTACCCTTCGCAGTGGCGTGTTTATTGTTATCTCGAAAGAAGCAATGCATGGACACATGAGCAGTGCGCCACGAACTCCTCGGAAAATTTTTGACTATCGTATCTTGAAGATTGTACCTACGGCAGCTGTTATTTCACCGCTGCTGCGCTAGTGTACTCTACCACGCCTATGTCCGTTGCTTTGGACGAGCGGTCTGCTGAGAGGACTACTAACAAACCGTCGCAAACTTGCGCGACTCTGCCTCTTTCACAAAATATTTTATCAACATACACTGCATGACGAACTGCTCCTGCCACCCACATACATATCATCGCGTCTTGATCACGGGCACGAAGTTGGCTCAATCTCATGTAAAACAAAAGTATTCTCCGACTCCTTTATACCACGTACGTCTGTGGACTGGAACCATCTTCCTTCTTCAATAGTGAAAATCAGTCAGCCATAATTGTTTCAGTCATCAGTGCCCAATGTTTTTCTGTGAACCCTAGTGTTTTGGCACTTGCACTTCAGTGCATTGATGCTTCCGCCGCACATGTATATGGACAATGTTCTCTTCGCTTTTTTGCTGACCGCTTGTGTATATTATTTATTTTTGTGCTGTATTACTGTAGCAAATCCCACTCCACTCTGTAATGTTTTACCTTGAGAGTATGAATAAAATAAAATAAATAAAATAAATGTATGCAGAGCGCGTGCAGGAGGAACCGACAACGAGCACGTTTGCTGTGGAACTGCCTTTATTTTCTCGACGAGCGAACCGCAGAAGGCGAGACGCGGGGAAGCCATCAGAAAGGGAAAGACACGAAGCGTGCTTACACAAAGGAGCGACAGGAGACGCGTGGTTCCGGTTTTTCTGCTGCGCGCGTTCGACAGCGGCAGGTGCCACTACAGGGCTCCCCTCCCCCCCCCCTCCCCCCCCCCCCCCAAGAACCGCCTCCTGCAAAGTGGGTCCCAGTGGACACTGCGCGCAGGAGACGGGGACGAGTGCCGAGAACACAGAACTGGGTGAGACACGGTTTCAAAAGAAGCCGACACGGACGAGACAGTGTTTTCACTCTACGCGGGCTTCAGGCGCTCGAGTGCAATTTCTCGAGTGGATCTCGGGATCTACTAACATCCACAACAAAGTTCGAGGGGAGGTGCTCAAGCACGGGGAAGGTTCCGAGGATATGTGGCTGCAGTGAACCACGCACAGGGCCGTACCGCACAAAAACATGTGTAGCTTTTTCCATGTCTGGCGCAATGTAAGCTACACGGGAGGGGTTCCGTCGCGTCGGTTGGGGCCGGAGGTCAAGGAAAGCATTGCGAATGAGGCTCACATATTCGCTGGCTGCTGGAGCGCTGGGAGGTGCGATGTCCTCAAAGGAGTTAGCTGGGAGGAGCGGTGTGGTGCCATAAACAAGCTCTGCCGTGGCGAAAGAGATGTCTTTGTATGCGGATCGGATGCCCTGGAGAACGAGGAAAAGCGCTTCTAACCATTAGGTTCGGGACCCACGTGCCGTCAATGCTGTTTTGAGATGCCGATGGAAGCGCTCGACGAGCCCGTTTGTTCTGAATGTAGGCGGCTGTTCGCAGACGGCTCGTTCCGACGAGCTTTATACTGGTGTCACGCGGGCGTTTCGAAGGCCTTCGAACCGAAGTCCATCGACTCAAAGGTCAAATTTGAGCTGCTACACGGGGGCTTTCGATGGCCGTCGAGTCGATAGACTATCGAGTCAACGGAGCACCCTGCAACTCCTTCGAGTCTTCGAAGGCCGTTCAGCGACGGAAGCGGAAACGGTGCGAACTCCGAGACTTGGCGACCGGCAGCTTCCGCGCGCGTTAGTTTCGGAGGCCAAGGCCATATTAATGTCGTTGTATCAATAAGTGGAATCATAAAATGGTGAAAAACATAGAAAACGTGGCGAGGGGCCAACGTTCTCACTTTGTTGCATTAGTTCCAGAACGAATGCGCCGTCACTGCCATAAAAAACAAATGCCGTGCAGCTGGTGGGATGGATGGATGGATATTAGGAGCGTCCCGTTTATAACGGGGCGGTGGCCGGGCCACCAAGCTCTAGCTTTATTTCTTTTTCGTTTACAACCATTTCTTTTCCCGAATCACACATATTTTCACAACTAATTTTTTTCCTCGTCTATTTATTTTATCTATTATCGTTCTGCTGTGATGTAACAATCTTACCCGAACTACCTTGCGCTTTTGTTTGCTCCATACATTTGCGCCACCAATGCTCTAAGCGCCTTTTACTTATATCTATCGCCGGCATGTTCAGCTTTCCCCTGTTACTCCTGAAACCCATGGCCTCCTGTAGGGTAGTGTCCACAGCTACACCTGGGTGGACATCTGTACATTCAATCAAAATATGGTCTGTCGTTTCCCTAGCTTTTCCACAGCACGTACATGTATCCCCTTCTTTATTGAATTTCGCTCTGTAACTTCGGGTTCTCAGGCAACCGGACCTTGCCTCAAACAGTAAAGCGCTTCCCTTTGAATTATCGTAAAATTTTTCTCTCTTGATTTCGTCTTTCCCTTTTCGGTAGTTGTTCAATGCCGGTTTCTTCTCCATTCTTGCTATCCAATCCGAGTTCTCCGCCGCTCTGACCATGCTCTTAACGCTCTTTTTCGTCCCATCCGTTTCGTTACTGGATGTATACTTACTGGTAAGCTTCCTAGTTCTCTTCCTCCATTGTGAATCAACGTTCTTCCTATACAAATACCTGAATACTTTCGCTGCCCATCTACTTTCTTTCATATTCCTTAATCTCTGTTCGTACCTAATTTTACTCTGAGCTTCCCTTCCCTCAAAGTCAGACCATCCCATATCCCCCTTAACAGCCTCATTTGTGGTCTTCCCATGGGCGCCCAGTGCGAGACGTCCGACCGTCCTCTGATTCACGTCCAGCCCTGATTGTACCTCTGACCTCATGCACACCACTGAGTTTCCGAATGTAAGTGCTGGCACCATTACACCTTTCCACAAACCTCGAATTACCTCGTACCTGTTGTAACCCCACAGCGCTCTATGCTTCATTATTGCGGAGTTCCTCTTTCCTTTAACTATCATAGCTTTTTCTTGTACTTCCATGTATCTATTCCCATCATTTATCCATATCCCGAGGTATTTGTACTCTCGTACTCTGGGTATCTCCTCGCCCTGTATTGATATGGTCTGATCGTCGCTGTCATTGAATATCATCCAGCCGCATTTTGTCACACTAAATTTTAGCCCTAAATCTTCACTTTCCCGACCACATATACTAACCAGACCCTGCAAATCTGTTCGACTGTCTGCGAATAGCACAATATCGTCTGCATAAAACAACCCGGGGAGCTTTTGTTCTATCACTATACCTGCCTGTCTGTACGACAGCTTAAAACCAATATTGCTCATCTCCAATGCTTTCTCCATTCTCCTCATGTAAAGCATGAATAATAGTGGGGACAACGGGCATCCCTGCCTCAACCCTTTACCTATATCGACGGCCTCCATTCTACCATTACTCGCCATACCTTCCCATTCCACACATACTGTATTTCCACTGTATATTTCCTTTAAGAGCTCTCTCTATACAGTCATCCCCTATACCAGCCTCTTTCATTATGTCCCATAAAATATTCTGATTCACATTGTCATACGCACCCTTAATATCCAAAAATGCCAAATGTAGAGGTCTGTTCTCTTTTCCGGCTATTTCTATACACTGCGTAAGCGCAAAAAGGTTATCATCTAATCTCCTGTCGACTCGAAATCCATTTTGGAGTTCGCCAAAAGTGCCATTAAGCTCTGTCCATATCTGCATATTCAATTTAATTGCCTGCATCGCCAACCTGTAGAGTACTGATGTAATGGTCAGTGGTCTATAGGAGCGAATGTTATTTTTCTCTCCCTTGCCCTTATAAATGAACTTCATCGTACTTTGACGCCAACTGTCCGGTATTCGCCTGTCCTTTAACCTTTTTTCAATTGCTTTTAATAGGGCTTCTTTGCTGTTTCTTCCGAGCTCATTTATTACAGTAATGCTAACCCCATCTAATCCTGTGGCTGTTCGTTTGGGAATCATTTCCTCCGCCTTCTTCCAATTGAAATTTTCCAGAACTAGTTCTTCCACTTGGTCTCCCTTGCTACTGTTACACGTCGTAAAGGGAGCCTCGTCATGCTTCTTAAAGGAATCGGCTGTTGCGTTTCGAATATAAGTCAATGCGTCGTACCCCTCCAATTTATTTCCTTCATCCACAATATGCCGTTGCATAGTTACAGTTTTCTTCCCCAGCGATTGCAGGTGGTTCCAGAAAAGCCTAGATGCGTCCTTCTTTTCGCGAATGTCCGATATCCAACGTTCACTTTGGCCTTTAATCTTGGCTTCAACTAAACTCTGTACCAGGGCTTTTTTCTCGAGATATGTTTCCCATTTTTGTTTGACTTCGTCTTGTGGCCTCTGCTCCTTTTTTGCCTGCCTATGTATTCGAGATGCTTCCCGTCGATTCTCAATTGCGTCCTGAATTTCCCTGTTCCACCATCGTTTTGGCTTTCGCTTTCCCCTCCAGCAACTCTTTTGTTTCTCTTTCGTAACTTCAGTCCTTATTAGATTAATAAGCTCATTATAATCCCACACTTTGCCTTTTGTTCTGCTTGTCGCGCCAAACACCGCTTGTCGCGCCATCTGGTGTCTATGAATCAAACCAATTTTTGAGGCTCACGCCAACCGTTACTAGATACTTTCCCAGTTCTCAAACTCTGCCTGAACGGAGCCCGAAACATGACCCCTCTCCGTTTACTGTCACCAGGGGGCGCTCCCGCCACGGTCGGCCCGATTTAGCAGGTCGGCTCGCAGCTGAACGCGCAGCCTCCCCTGCAGTTCAGCGCTGTAACGGATGTTGTACACAGGTTCTGCATGAGTTTTCCGCTAACATTTTTCTGGTATTTGAGACAAATGGTCTGATATTATTCGGAAAAAATTGAGCGGGCGACCCGTATTGCTCGCGAACTTCCAATACAGATCTTAGCGCTTACCGCGAACGCCCGGCTGCACTCTCGGTTCGAAATGGCTAGAATGTTTCCGCACAATGTTTACACGGTCCGCCACTCGGAAGTGTGGTTGCATGTGCTCGTTGGTGTAACAATTTGCGCCTTGAAAACGCGAACTACCGGCGAGGACAAGAGAAAAAGGACGGCAATTCAAAGTGATCGCACGTACCTTTAGTGCAGCCTAGCACTTCGCTTCGCAGCGGCTCCATAGAAGAAAGTATGTACGGCCTGACAAACATTTATTTCACGCACAAGCATGAGTACTGAAGATTCAAAGAACACAACCTCTTCTGGCTGCTGCGTGATTTCTCACAGTAGGCGCGCCTTTTTCTTGGCTATTGCCACTTTTTCGCTGCTTCCTAGACGGCGGTTCACATCCCGCGAGTAGAAGTGCATGCGGGTGATGACAAAAAAGTTCAACACTTGGCATGTGAATTCTGCGTTATGATGGCCACAGCCAAGTCGAGAAAGGCGGTGCTCCTCCAACTCTTGCAACACTTTCCAAAATATGTCCCCACAGAGACCCTCCTTGTCCAGACAAGCTGACACTACCTTGTTCACTGTTTTCGTGAATGTCAGCATCTTCCATGTTGGGTGCTTTAGGCTGCCTTGCTTAAAGCTCCTGTAGTCAGTTAAATAACTGTCGGAAGCAAGTACTGGCGTGGCACAGCTGATGTCCTCTATGCAGAGATGACATGTTACATGCTTGGTGAACTTGTGTATGACATAGCCACTCAGATAGTACACACACTGTCCTCCACCTCACCCCTGTAATACGCGTGGTCGCTTGGCCCTTGCTCAGATGGATCAGCAGAACTAGTGGTGATTTCCATCATTTTGGCTTCCACTATGTCGTGCAGGCGGACTTTCTCTTCTTGGCAGGCATCCTTTGTTCTCTTAAGTGTGTCAGTAACACTAACTAGCACAGAACATGGTGTGCCTTACACACTGCCATCGGTGTGTATAGGCTCAGCAGGCGGAATATTTGACTGAAGTTGACAACAGTCGGGCTGAGATTCGTCACCTCCAAATGAGCGTGCCAGCCCGAAGTGTCGCTGAAACAGATATATGCCTTTGAGTTGCACTGAGATGTGCTAACAAAATGTACCAAGTAAAAACAAGAACAACGGCATGCTTACCTCCAAGGGGTCCTGATTGAACTTTGCCGTAAGGACATAGTGGGCACCTTGAGCCAGCAAGTATTCAATGATGTCTATGGTAGAAAGCAAAGTGACTCGTAGAGACTCTGTTGTTTTGCTGTGACGCGAAAAGCTTGAGGTTCTTTTCGACTGAATTTCGCTCTGTCGTGTTGAGCAACTCCACGAAGTCTTTTATGAGCTGAAAATATTAGTATCATGATGTTGACATGCTGAACAAAGTGAGCACTCAAGAACATGCAAGGCCCAATTAGGTGAATAGGGGTCCAGTTATCACCTGTATTTCTTTCGAGTGGCGCCTCACTCTTCTCGATGGTAGCTTGATGTTCAAAGCATCAAAAAGGTCATTGACCATCCTGGTGAACGTTTCGGTGCCCTCAGAGTTTTCCATGCCGGGTACTTTGGCTTCTCTGTACATCTTGATGCCAATCGCTGTGCTACGGCTGAACAGCTGTTATCAAAGCGCATTTGTGTTGAGATTATTGAACACAAACAGCATGCAACGAGTAAGACGCATAGACTATGGCATGCAAAATACCTGGGTGGCAAGCCTGACACTCATTTTCTGAAGATTGTCGGGTGCAACATGGGCTCGCGTCAGTTTTGGCACGACTCGTAGGTGTTTTTCTGTATCAAACAGCGTGACGTAGTGACCAAAGTTGATCTCATGATCACCTGCCTGGAAATAAGAAAGTCAACAATTATAATGTAATTCAAAACATTTGCACTCTTTGTTTTTTCTTACCATTCCATAAGTATGCTTCTTCAGGTGATTTCTGATGCATTTTATGATGTGTGGGACATCAGAAATGAAATAAATCCTCTGAGAAGGCTCCCAAGGGTGCTCGATGTAATGGCATGCAGCGTACAGCTTCCCGGATATACCAAGCTGGGTCCACATTGAGCGGTTATTCCCGGCTCCATCACTTATCACAGCTAGCACTGAGGCACTGCTTTTGTGCAGTTCAAGCACAGCACTTAGTACGAGTTCAGAAAGGACCTTCCCAGGGGCTGCTCCTTTTGTCGCGAAGTTTGCTATGGGCTGCACCCAGTCCTCAAAAAGTGGCACAAACATGAGGACGAGCCCATGATCAGCGAGTTGATCTGTGGCTGTGGATGCAACGTCCCCGTAGTCGACAAACCCATCCATTTTGCAGGACACCTTGTTGAAGGCCACAGACTGTTTGAGCTTTATCTCATCCAGAAGTAGAACGCCACACCTTCTGATGTGGCTCTTGCCCTGAAAGTGCCCTTTAATGGTGCTTAGCGCAACTTCATTGTACCCGTATTTGCATGGGATACCACTGATGATTTGACGCAAGCGGTCTTTAGTAGGAAGCGGCAACAACTGCATGTCTGAAATCAGGGTATAAGCTTTCGGGCTAGAAATTTGCAACAAGAGGCACGTCATCAGCCATTCGTTATCATAGCGTCTTCCGTTTCTCATCTTTGCTTTTGCTGCCATTATGGCCGTTTTGAATGCGAGCTGCTGCTTTGCAGGGAGAACATGAAGCACACTTTCGATGTTAGCTTCAGTTGCGTTAGCAAGTTGTTTTTTCATAGCAGCCAGCTCTGTGGTCAGCTTTTCTCTCTTTAGCGTCGCTCGGATAACTTTCCGACGCAACGTTTTCACGCATTTGCTCTTGGGTCTTGGTTTGCGCCCTTGGCAGTTCTTTTTGCGCATCAAAAACTGTCTACCCAGGGATTTGCATTCTGGGCAGGTGGCATCCAAGCTCAACGAAGTGCATGTTTTACGTCGCCATGTCTCACCATCTTTACTGGCTACCGACGAGGACAATATTTGTGGGTAAAGCTTGGCAGAAAAGCCCTGACATGGCTTTAGCTTTTCCAGGTGGCTGAGCAGGCATGTTAGGTCATCGAATGACTTAACCTCCAGATTCGAGCTTCCTGAGCAGACAGTTGATGGTACAAGCCGCGCATTTGCACTGACTGACAAACAAAAGTCGCTTGAGACCGTCACTGCCTTGCCGACTCGGGGGACTGCGTTTTCTACTTCGAGTTTGTATAGGACGACAGTAGAACCAACGAGTTCTATCGACCAGCCTTGCACCCGCCGTCCCTCTTGCGCGATTTTCGATAACTCCACGAACAGGGACTGGGTGCTATCGAGTGCGACGCTGCCTGCCAAAGAGCAGCCTCTGTCCCCATAATCGAAGGTGTTCGGCGCTGTGTTTTCTTGTTCGGCTTCATCTTGAACGTTCCGACGCTTCGGTTGGAGAGGTGGTCTCACGGCAGGGGCTTTGCGTTTGCGCAGAGGCTTTGAAAGATATTTTGGACTGTTGGGAAACAAGCGGGGTAGGGCGTCATCCTTGAGGCTCCATTTATCTCGTGGTATGACGACGACGTCACAGCAGACGTTGTGCACGAAGTTTTTCACAATGTCTTCTTACATAAAGTGAAGGTCGCACACAACACAAGAGCTCGTGAGCTTCCTGTCGCTTCTTGGGATCGCGTGTTGCCATTCCTGAAGCCGCGAGGCGTCGTTAGGCGGTCTGAAAAAGTGCCTCTTCTCATGTGCACGCCTCGCAGAGTCGTAGCCGCTTTTGCAGCCGGTCACGAAGCAACGCGGCATTACTTCTCACTACACAGCTACAGCAGTCGTCGATGTCCTAGCTATGACTATGCACGGGAAATCAGAGCAAACGCGCATGACAACATGACCAGAACGCCTCGGTCTCCTTTTGCAACGTTGGGCGTGCAGTCCGGTTCCTCTGTGGGCTTGCCTCTCGCCGAACCGGGCTAACCGTGCTGCGCGCCCCCCCACGCGGCGGTCAATGCAAAGGCGTCACGCGCCGCGGCGCAGTTTGACAACTGAAAAAGTATCTAGTAACGTTGGCTCACGCTACGCACTTAGGCTTAGCAGTGTCAAAATCAGCACTTTTCTCAATAACGACTACAAAACGTGGCACATACTTTGTCCCTTTCGGTACATGAGATTAAGGAAAGGCACAATTTAAAGTTTGTTTCGTACCATCGGTGCGAATAGCAAGCAACTAGTGCGAATTAGAATTGAAGCGGGTGCTTTAATTGCCGCCATGTTGTAGCGAAATCACTCGGCGACTCAACGGCCGTTCAAAAGGGCCGTGTAGCAATGCGAGAACTCCTTCTGAGTCGATCGAGTGGTGAGCTTTTCGAAGGTCATCGACTCGAAGGCCTTCCAATGCGCCCGTGTGACACAGCTATTAGAAGCTCTGCGAAAAGTGAAGACTCAAACTCACGGCCCCGGTCAGTGATTAACGTTTTCGGGCAGCCAAACCGCGAGACCCAAATGGAGACGAACGCCTCTGCGACTGTGGCTGAAGTGATGTCAGGCATTGGCGTCGCGTCAGGGCACCAGGTGAAACGGTCAATGCATGTCAAAAAATACCAGCGGCCTTGGCAAGGCCGAAGCGGTCCAACTATGTCAATGTAGACTGCAGGAAACTGTTCGTCAGGTTGCAAGAAACGGCGGGGAGGCGATACTGGGTAGCAGTGAACTTTAGCGCATTGACAAGGCGCAATATATGCGCGTACCCAATCGCGAATGTACGCGTTCAAGTGGGGCCACTGGAGTCGAGGTGCGACGAGCTTTTGAGAAACTAGAATACCAGGATGAGCCAGGTTGTGGAAGGAGATGAAGGCTAGCCTGCGAAAGGCGACCGGTAAAAAAGGCCGCGGTGTGTTTGTGGAGGTATCACACAAAATAGGTTAAGTCTGAAAAGTTATTGGCTCCAGTTGCACGGACGTGGTCGCTTCGCGCATATTAGTCCAAGTGAGGACAGTTTTCTTGCGCTGCCACGAGTTCGCGCGTGTCGAATGGAAGGGAGGTTGTCTTGTTCCTCGAGTGGCTGCGTGCGACGGCGTCCACGCGGCTGAGAGCATCCGCCGGAGTGTTGTTACTGCCACTAATGTGCCGAATGTCCGCTGTGGATTCCGATATGAAGCAAAGCTGACGTACCTCATGTGGCGTATATTGGGACTCGGAACGACCGCTGGAGTAGGTCAGGGGCTTGTGATCGGTGTAGATAGTGAACGATCACCCTTCGAGCAGGTGCCGGAAATGGCGCACGGACAGGGACATCGCGAGGACATCACGGCCGAACACACTATAGCGGGTTTGGGCGGGGTTCATGCGTTTAGAGAAGAAGGCAAGGGTTTGCCATGCACCATCAACTTGCTGTTCGAGAACGGCTCCCTCCGCCGAGCTTGATGCGTCGGTCATGAGTGCCAGAGGGCAGTCCGGATTTCGGTGAACGAGGAGAGTTGCTTCGGCCAAGGCACCTTTAATGACAAGAAATGCGTCATCGGCAGCAGTGCCCCAGGCTAGCGCGGCCGATTGTTCTATGCCACAGAGCAGGCGATCGAGTGGTTCCAGGAGCGCTGTACAGTTTCTGACGAAATGGCGGTAAAAATTTACCAGACTCAGAAACTGCCAAGCTTGGTAAGCGAAGTCGGCTTGGGGGACTCGACGACTGCTTTTACTTTGTCAGGAAGTAGGCGGATGCTACTGGTGCCGACGTGATGGCCGAGAAATGAGAAAGCGTGCACTCCAGACTGACTTTTTCCACTGTTTATTACGGTTCCGTTGGCTTCAGGCCGCTCAAAGAGAAGGCGAACGAAATGTTTTGCAGGTGCTCTTGGAAGGATGAGCCTGCCACGAGCAGATCGTCCACATATGCAAACACGAACGATAGTGCTCGCGTTACGCTGTCAATGAAGCAGTTAACTTCTACGTTGTTTGCCCACTCATCCCGCTAGCAGCGAAATGGTTGGTAGGTACCAACCAGGGAACCGAAGGCGGACTCCACCTTCAGGCATCTTGACGACACGACAGCCCCGACTTCCTGTTGCTAACAACAGCGTTTAATCATCAACCACATTTGAAAATATTTCACCGGGTTTTGTCCACTTCTCACACAAAAGCAGTCTCGCAGTCCAAGCAGAATCGAAAAATGTCCTTCCCTTTAAATTTCTGATTGGCTGCCGTTGGGATGTACGTTCTTACATCCCTTCATCCAATCCCTTGATCTGCACCTGTCTCTCTCCCTCTCTCTCGAAGCCTGGGGCCGGAGAGTCATGGGAGCGTGCTCGGTGCCGGTGTCTCAGGGCCGAGCCGACTGGTGATCATCGCGTGCCCGTCAGTTCCGCGGAACACGCGTTGGGGTTTCCCCCGCGATGCTGCACGCTTCTCCCACCATGGTCCTTTGTCCGCTCGCCGCAGCTCTCCTAAGGAGAAATCGGTCGTCACGCCTTCCTTGTGCTTCGTGGGCGCCGCAGAGGGTGGTGATGGGGAGAAGAACGCTGTCCGCGTAGAAGGGCAACAGTGAGGAGCCTTCGGGTGGCTGCTTAGCACTCGCACCCAACAAAAGCGCTGTGATGTTTGTGCAGCATTTCGGAGTCGGAAGGGCATTCGCAAGAATTCGAAAAGCCCAAATGGTGTCGTTATGGCCGTTTTGGGGATGTCTTCTTCGGCCACTGGGATTTAGAGGTGTGCCCGAACAAGATCAGTTTTCCAAAATATTGTACCACCGTTCAGAGCAGAGGTGAAGTCTTCGATGTTGGATAGTGGGTGCCGATCAAAGACGGTCTTAGCGTTGAGGAGCCGGTAGTCTTCGCATGGCCTCCAGTCCCTGACCTTTTAGAGACGAAATGGAGATGTGACGCCCAACTGCTGGATGACGGTTTCATTATGCCAAGCTGCAGCATGTGCTCGAACTCTGCGCGGGAGATTTTGAGCTTGTCGATAGCCAGGCGCCGTGAACGACAGAATACAGTAGGGCCGGATGTTTTATGCGGTGTTGAATAGCGTGCGCAACACGTTGACTCAGTCTGGTGGAGATGTCAGAGATGGGAACTCATTTATCAAGGCGGCGAACGGTTCTGTGGCAAGTGTAACGCAGAAAGGCGCCACAACTGTAGTTACGACCGCAGCTATGCCTTGAACAGACAGGCTCGTTAATGAGTCGAGAAGACGTTCGTGCCTGAGGACAACAAGTAGCCTCTGCTTAGCACGAAAGTCGGCTAGAACCGACGTCGGCGCCTAAAAACACCCACCGGAACAGCCTTCGAAGCCCCAAGTTCAGTGTGACGGATCATTGGGAGTACACAGGAATGCGGGTGCCATTTCCGGTTTGGAGGTACAAAATGGCTGGTGAATTGCGTTCTGACCTTGTGGCGACATTCTTCGAGGCCCTGACCATTCGTCGCCGCTAGTGGTCTGCCGCGGGGTTTCCCGTCCAAGCGCATGGCAAGAGACAGTGGCTAGCCGTGGCGCCGAAACGGCTATGATAGTAGCCCAAACGTGGGCCGGTCGACTCACTCTGATCACGCTCTTCGCGCCGTAGGGGTATTGAGAATCGCCCACGCTGTCGTGGACGGCGTGGAGGATTGTCTTGTTGCGTGGCTGCCACCATTATTTCTAATCTGTATTTCAATTCCACTCTCAAGGACAGATGCTGCAATGAAGCTTCGACACCTGGCACGCCATCTCTCACTGGTTGAGTGGAACACACCAAACATCAGACGAACGCGACTGTACCAGCTAAACCCTTCCCTGCATCTCCGCCCTCCATCAGGACTTCCTCGACATGAGGCCTCGCTTCTTTGTCGACTTTGGCTGGGAGTTGCCTTCACAGAGGCATACTCCGCATGAATTGGAGCGATCGACAGTGCAACCTGCGAGATGTGCGACACCGACGAAACCCTGGACCATCTGCTGTGCCACTGTCCGCGATTCGTCGAGGAAAGGAAAATCCTTGCTGAGACGCTACACCACCTTGACGATCGGCCACTATCCTTACAGATGCTACTCGAACACCGCCCTCATCGCTCGTCGGCCCACAAGGCACTAAAAGCACTTTTACGCTTTCTCAAGACGACTGGTTTGCGTGAACGCCTTTGACAGTTGGACTTGTCCGACAGTCTTTTTCACTATCTGTCGCAGTGGTGGTTAATGTGCGAACTAGTGGTCGTGGTGGTAGTAGTCGAGCTAGGCGCAGCGCATGACGACGGAGACGGTGTGGGAGGGGTGCTGACGGCAGCGACTTGGAAGTGCTGTGTTGCCACTTCCATGATTTTGTCGGTCAATGTGGCGAGTGACGGCAAGTCCATGGTGGATACAGTCGCCAGCCCCATTTGCACGTTGGACGGCAAGCGTTGGCGGAAGAGTTCGCGTACGTAGCACTGCATTATCCAAGGCGTGCGCGCGCAATCCAAGGAGCTGCATCATTTGTCCCAAAAGTTCCGTAGGCTTTCGGCCACCGAGCTCCGCAGTTGAGAGCAAGGGTTGGATTTGCGTTCGTTCCGATGCAGCTGCTCTGTCGAGCAGCGCTGCTTTTAGTTCGTCGTAGGGAGCTGCCGGGAGGTTCGTGCTCAAGGAAACTAGGATGTCGGAAACCTCTTCTGCGGCTGTGGGTGGCAGCGCACTGACGAAATGGTGGAATTTCTGACGCTGCAACGTTACTCGGCAGATGTGGAACTGCGATTCCACTTCCAGGAGCCAGATGTATGGGTTGCGCTCCCAGTACTGTGGCAGACGTAGGGATACCGCAGAAATTGCGTCACCGGTCGCTTCTGGAGTACGTGAATTTTGGCCGATGTTCAGCGGGTCTGGTTGGTCTTGTGGCTTGGTGGTTCCTTGCAGTAGTTGTGCGTGCCTAACGCGTGCAGGAGGAACCGACAACGACCACGCTTGCTGTGCAACTGCCTTTATTTTCTCGACGAGCAAACCGCAGAAGCCGAGACGCGAGGAAGCCATGCGAGAGGGAAAGTCACCTAGCGTGTTTACACAAAGAAGTGACAGGAGCCGCGCGGTTCCGGTTTTTATGGTTTAGGTGTCACTACATGTATATCACATATGCGTGAGGAAGGGCAAAATTTATTCCTCTAGTGCCGCCAGGTCCCTGCCGCATTTTCCTTGGTGATGGGGTGGGATGAGGAGGTGTGCGGTGGCTTCATATTCGTAACAAGGCTATATACTAGTGTGGTTCTTGAAACAAGAAGAAAAATGACGCTCGACAATGCTGACAAAAGCACGCTCGACAAGCTTTCTATTGCGGGGAAGGCCAGTAGAGAGGAGAATGCGAGAGTTATGGGTGGAATAGCACAATCTTCGGGTGGCCTTTCTTGCAAGTGCACTCCTTCTATATCAGTTTGTTAAACGCTCTTAAATTTGGCTGGGTTAATAACCAAGCAGCTCGTGATGGACGCGGAGCTACCGGTCGGAATACGACGCGTTTGGGATCTTCAGCACTGAGCTGGCAATAGAGAGTAATATCTGGGCGGCTCAGCGGGCCAGCGGGCCCAGCGAACGAGCGGAGACGCCAACTGCGCATGCGCGGCCCGCTGGGACAGCCAGCGCATTTACGGAGCGAGCCGCTCGCCCGCTCATTTCGTCTCTTCAGCGGAACTTATGCAGCGGGCCAGCGCGCGAGCGTTTTGCAAGATGGCAGCCCCCAACACAAGCGGCGGCAGCATGTCGTCATGTCATCCAGCAAAAACGAAGATGTGTTTCCACATAACACCTGTGATCTAATGAAAAATTACTTTTGCGATATACTTTTCGCAGTAACTTCAATTTATTCGACAGATAAAAACCTCTGCTCGATCGACAGTAACTCCAACATTGTTCAACAGGTGGCGCAGCGGTAAGTTCCGCTGAACGAAGCGGGGCGTCGCTCAGCTATTACTCTTTTCATCATGCGGTCCGCTGTCCCCTCCGCTCCATCGCTGGGCCCGCTGGCCCGCTGAGCCGCTCAACTATTGGCGTTTTTCACTGGCAGATTCGGAGCAGGTTTTTTTGCTCCGCCGCGACGAATCCGTGTTTCACTGGTCGAGCGGGAGCGGGTTGGTGCGTTTCACTGGCAGATTCGGAGCAACTCAAACCGCGCCAGAGCGCTCCGACTTGCTCCGGCGCCGAGGCACGGATTCAGACAGATTCGGGCGGAAGCGGGCCGCGTCCTCGCGTCACTTCCGTCTTGCCTGTCAAAATGGCTGCGCTCGTTGCGGGTGTGGAGCTGGAGTGTACAAGAAAGTGTAGCTTCCGTTTAGCGACGACAGCAGGACAAGCAGAAGCTTTTCCAGCTCAGAAGACAGTGATTACGACGTGCTGTACGTAGCGTCGTGCGCCGTACGTGTGGCTCGCGCCGCTGGCCACCGTTTGGTTCTCCCCTACGCTCGAATAGGTGTGATGTAGGCTGCATTTGCCGGTATGGCGTGTAATATATTGGCTGTGATTGGGTTGTGAAATGAAATAGCTTACAAATGAGTGTAAGTATGTTTAAAGTGGAAAGCAGCGCCTGTTTTCAAAACATTCGATAGATCTGAAGCCGCGGTACGAAAGGTAAACAGTGGCACTGGCCGTTTCACCGATGTGGCTCGCTTCGTTTCCATCGCTGCGCTCCACACCGATGTTTCAAAACCGATTGGATGTGTTAACGCCTGACATGCGAGTACAAACGTTTATCGTGTTGGCAAAAGTAAGCGCTTCATTGCGAGTTCGCGGTTCGTCGCGAACGACTACGGAATAGAAGCGGCGTCGTTAAGCCTACCCTCGGAGTCGTCTTTGACGTAAGACTGTTTGGATGTGCTTGTCGCTCGCGAAGGCACAGCTTTATCGAGAGTGTTCTTCAATGGCGTTATAGATCGGGGATGTGCAAAACTCTTTATTTTCTACTTGTTGATGAAGACACGAACTCCTACGAGCGCGTATGCCAAGGTGCAAAATGCGGCCGAGCCTGCGTCCCTACGTTCTCATCGTTCCCCTCCCCAACCATCGTCCGCTTCATGCCGGAGCTTACGGCACCGAACGCAGAATCGTACCGTGTATTTAGCGCTTAGTGCCCTCTCTGAGTAATAAAGCTTGAGCACAGAATGCGTGAATTGAATGTAAACAATTCAGAAACTGCTGCAGTCAAAATGTGCCCGGGGAAGGCGTCTCTGGTTGCCACGGAAACGCACTGAGCGGAAGTGGGGTATGTATGACGTGCTGAACTGACTTCCTGTATACTCGCTCGCGGAGCATTCTCGCACTCCGCTGGCAGATTCGGATTCGTGAAATCCGAGCGCTCCCTCCGGGATTTCGGTGACTGCTCCGGATCCGCCAGTGAAAAACGCCATATTACTCACTAATGAGTGGGCCGATGGACGGCCGAAACTTGGCCGCAAAATGTTTACAGCTGTTGATCGCGTTCAGATTAAAAACAATCAGTCAAAACCACAATGGCAAGAAACAGAGCAAAGAGCGACAATTTTTCAATTATTCGATCACTGCGCATCCCTGACGCACGCAGCACGTACGTGAAGATTTTGATGACATATACAGAATCTAGGTGTCCTGAACGTTGATGTATTGTGCAGGATAAGGAGAAACTTGCACCTTGCGCCGCATGCTGATTCTGTTATTCTTAAAAGCGCATGTCGCACGATCTTGCGGAGACGCGCAGTACACGTACACAGCTTTCATACAATTGAAATAATCTGTATGCTCAAACCACGCCATCGAGATATGCATGTTCATTCTCGCGAACCATCGCTTTCGTCCTTTGAAACCAATGCTTCAAGTAAAATGCGATTGACCATGCTCTTTGGATTGATTGATTTTCGGGGTTTTTAGGTCTCAAAACCAGCTGCGATTATGAGAGACGCCAAAGTGGAGGACTCCGGAAATTCCGTCCACCTGGGGTTCTTTAACGTGCACTGACACCGCACAGCACACGGGCCTCAACATTTCGGCTCCATCGAAATGCAGCCGCCGCGGCCGGGATTCGATCCCGCGACCCTCGGATCAGCATCCGAGTACCATAGCCACTAGATCACCGTGGCGGCGGCCGACCATGCGTTTTTTATATGTATACCTTTCTCTTGAAGGTGTTAAGTCCGTGAGCGCTTTTGTCGCAGGAAAAGCAACTCATATTCATCGGAAGAATACAAACGAGGTTGAGCGACGATTTTATGCGTGTCAACCACAGTTCGAACACATGCGATGCAACAACGTGTGTTCGAAGAGCAGTCAGCTGCTACGCTAACCTCAGACGCTCAGTGGTAGAGTCTGAGGCTCCGGTAGCACGAAACCTTCCTGTATGCCTAGAGAATGAACGGTCCCGCGGTCGAAACTATTGGCTTTCAGTAAAGGATAACCAAAAAGAACAGCGAAGTCGTGTTCGCTCTTTTATATCCCTATTGTAAAAAAAAAAAAGAACAGCGCATCCAATGCATTTCCAATACGTTTTCTGTATACTGGGAGCACTGGAAACGCGCTGGCTGCACACTGGGGCATGCACTGGCAGTGCTGGGCTCTCATTGGCTTGCTGGCATTGTACTGGGACAAGTTGGCATCGCTGGAATATCGCTATTACCAGTGAGAGGCTAACTCGAGTACGCTGTACACTGGGAGGCTGCGCACTGGGGCCACTGCGAAATACACTGGAAGCAGCTCGAGAGACGCTGGCGCTGGTTTCGCAGGGCGCGCCCTGCACTGCAGCCAGTATTATATTTGATTTCGATAGTTGTGAGGACGCTAGGAACATTTGCGGCTTTGTCACACCAGCAACTTTAGCTATTACCTTTATTAAAACGCTGATTTCCTGTATTTATGTCCGGTTACAACCTAAGAATTATATGCCCTCGGGACCTCAGTGCGCGCTCTTTGCGTGCCTCCGCTCAGCGGAGGACGTAGTTCCCTCCGAGGGACGACAGTTTCAATGTATAGAAGACGTATTTTGCAATGTTGCAATGCCTCTTAAATAAAAGCCAGAAAGATGAACAATATCCTTGGCAAGAAGATTGAGTTTTTGCCTAGCCGGAACTGTATGTCCTTTGTTTAAAACACACCCTCGCGCAGATACCACGGAGTGTCTATGCTCATCTCAAAGGCAATGTTTTGAGCTGTTTTCTGCCACATACACATAAAGATTCTGCTTTATGCAAACCTGTAAGGTATTTTATGTTTTTAGCGGTATTCTCCAAAATACACATAAAATACCCCGCTTTATGCAAGCTTTTAAAATAATTTTTTATTCGTATGTGTTTTTGGAAGACGTAACGCTGATATTGGCAACGCCGTTTTTCAACTGTTCGGTCTTTATAAACGTTCGCACACAGAGTACGTCACAGCATTCCATTACTACAGCAACTGTGAAGCAACACAACTGTGGAAGTGATCCTCAGCCTTTATTGTATCCGTAAAGACGCATCTCGATACACATCAAAATGCGACTGTCATTGCGGTACACCACTTGATATGTGCTGCGACCCAGAAGAATGCTACTCCAAAGGTTTCTGCGGGGCTTCGAATATATACATGCAGACGCAAGCACTGGCTGTATGTTGGCGATCGCTGACAAAGAGAGAGCGAGAGAACAACTTTATTGAAAATGCCTGCAGAGTCGACTAGGCTCCCTCCACGCAGGGAGGACGAGCTTTCATCGCGACAAGGCAGCGACCGAGCGAAACCGAGCAGAAGGGGGACCCCAGGAGGGGGGCCCACTCAGACCGCGGAAGTAGCGAGGGAACAAGACCTCGAGGAGCATAACGCACGAGACTGACGTAATGGCGCTGACGAATGAACGCGATGACAAGCGGGCGGCAACACTGGCACGGGTACGCATGTTACTGTACTTTGATTTGGGCAACACGAGGGACGCGTGCCGCGCTGCAGGTCGCCACTGCTCGACAGTACGTGGAAAACCCCGGATATGCCTTAAAACACGCTCCGAACGCTTGCCATGTCGGTACACTTCAAAGGCGGTACAGCCACCAACTTCTGTTGCGGCCAGCGGTGGTACAGATGCCGAGGTATGCACGCGGCTAAGGAGGTTGGAACCAACGTTACTAGACTAGGTTCAGTTGTCAAACTCTCCGCCGGCGCTGTGCTTTGCCGTTGTCTCCCTTTTCAGCTTGGCCGACAGGTGGCGGGAGCGTACCACTGAGATCCAACCTCGCGCCTGCTATTCACGCACGGCCGTGGACGGGCGCTGAATGAGCGCGCTTATTTACGTTTGCATGCGTAAAAAACTTGGGAAACATCACTGCAGCTTGTCTTAGTGACTGGCGCTATAGCTCTGTGTATGCTTCAAAACATGGGAACGCGGCACACTTTGCAGCCTCGAGTCGAAAGCTGACAACATATGGAGTTTCGCATTGCGTGCGTCGTTTCGCTACCTTTTAGTAACTTTGTTCGCTACTTTCGCGCATGCCCTGCTCTTTTGTAATTCGCTTAAGGTTATAACGGGCGTCATTTGAACAAAATATTCTCCAATTTTATTACTGCAGAAACGATTCATGCGGCAACTGCCACTGTGTATGGTACTCGACTGCTGATCCGAAGGCCGCGGGATCGAATCCCGGCTGCGGCGGCTGCATTTCGGTGGAGGCGAAATGTTAAGGCACGTGCGCTGTGCGATGTCAGTGCACGTTAAAGAACCATGGGTGGTCGAAATTTCCGGAGCCCTCCACTACGGCGTCTCACATAATCATATCGTGGTTTTGAGATGTAAAACCCCAGATACCAATCAATCATTTATGCGTGCCGCAACCAACGGCAGTCGCTTCCGTGCTCGTGAGCACCCCTGGCCATTGCTAATTGACAGATACCTTTCACTTGTCGGCTGCTCTTATAAATTTGCCATGTTCTTCATGAATGACACTCTTGCAGCAGCAGCTGAATAACGTTTGCTGTCGGGCTAGTTGGTGCATAGCTGAACTTGAAGTCATGGCGCAAATGGTTAGACAGGACCGAAGAAGATACGTAAGACACAGACAAGTGCACTTGTCTGTGTCTACGTGTCTTCTTCGGTCCTGTCTAACCATTTGCGCCATGACTTCAAGTTCAGCAGCAGCTGCCCTGATGGCTTTCCTTTCCAGATTCTTGACTTTTCTTTTCTCTGTACGCGTGCCTTTTTTGCTTTTCAGATCTTTCCAAGAGCCTGTTCTTTTCAGTGCGGCAGAATGAACACATTGTCAGCTTGGAGAGAGTGCATATGGCATCTGAGTGACATGCAGCTGTTGCCTTGTACGTTGTATACGCTGCATGCAGGAAGCTTGTGCACATTGCTTAACAAAGGATCACGCATGGTCTCAATGTTCACACTCAGGAAAGCATTCGCCTCGCGGTCCCTCCCACTTGCCGTTGCCACTCTGCCACTGCCCACAACAACATATTTCTCGATTTGCAGCGCCTTATTTTCGGCCTTCAATGTGAAAAATGCCGCATACTTGCAGCTACAGTTCTCCACGGTTATTCTTTGCCGTGTTGGTGGTAGCTCTAGACATTCCATTTCATTAAACGACGGCGGGTACGGCACGGGCCCATTGTATTCCATCGTATCAGAAGGAGCTGTGCTGCACGATGCTTCTTCCGACTTCGGTGATGATTTTCCATCGCAAGAGGCCCCATGGCTTTCTCGTTTGCGTTGACGCCTCTTGTCCGGTGGCTTTGATAGATAAGAGGGCAAGTTCGGGAAGATTTTCGGAATTGTACCGTCGAAGAGACTCCACTTACCCCTCGGGATTTCGACATGCGGTTTCCCCGTTGACCACGTGCATGCACTTACGTTTTAAGAATGTATGTGTCGCAAAAGTGTAAAGAGCACACTCTGGACTTCGTTGCGAGGTATTTGTCAGAGCAGGGCGTCGTCCCTAGGAGCGGAGGAGAAACGGAGAGCCGCAAGGCTTTTGTCGTTCCGGTACCCGCTCGTACAGCCGGGCACACAACACGTCGGCATGGCTTTGTCGGCTTAGGTGGACACAGAACGCTTCATCGAACGATCATATCGATGTATTCTAAGAAACACACGGGTCACCGGATAACATAACGCGGGGGAAAACCGGCACTACAAGGACGACTACTTGAGCAAATGGCGCAGCGCTGGATCCGAGTGCGACTGCAGCGCCAGTGGGAGCATAATCGGTGGCGGTTCCGCGCAACGCGACGCAGTTTGTAAACTGAACCTGTTCTAGTAACGTTGGTTGGAACATCATAGCGTGCGGGTAGAAGTACGTAACAAAATTGTGAGACCCTTAAGCTTGGCCTGAAGAGTTGAATGCGATGTCGATGCTTTGTCCGATTCTCATTGCACTCTCTTCCGCTTGCCATGCTCTTCAGTCGTCCAGCCACGTAATTGTCACGACACCACTTGGAGGAAAGTACGAGTTACGTGCGTTACTGCGTGGCCTCCCTCGTCGTCCTGCGCCATTTAGCATAGATGCGCCATCAAACCTTGCCGATGAAGACGGCACCATTATAATTGAGACTTGAGCTAGTTAGTACTGCTTCATCTTGAGGTGGGTGCAGCGCTACACGAAACACGAAGAAAGAAGACGCGCCTACGCATCTTCTTTGTCCGTGTTTCGTGTAGCGCTGCACCCACCTCATGATGTAGAAGGCAGGCGGATATATGCAGGGTGGCTGAGCGCTTAGCGTATCGCGCTCAGAGGCAATGGGTCCCAGGTTCAGTTCCCCGCTCCCCGAAGGTATTTTTCTTATTTCTCTATGTGCATCTACCTCGAATTTTCGCTCACGGACAACGCTGATTTTTCGCTCATAACCAATGACGCCGACACCGACACCGGAATTTCTGCGAAACGAGCTCTTTAACGCTGTCGCGTTAATATCCTGCCGATGCCACGCACTGTGAGAATCGGTATTATGCGAAGCAGCCAGAGAGTAAATTGCCTAAACGATTCTTTAGGTATTAGGGGGGAGGGAGATATGTTGCGAATCGAATGAACGTCGTGTGTGCTTAACTAGGGCTAACGAGAAAACTGTACAGCACCATAGCATCTGAATGGGAGCTCATGGTAGGAGTTGGCCTTCGCGTTATTGCATAGCACACAGACATATGTTCTGTTCTTCCTTTTTTTTTAACCGACGGCGTTGATGGCTCACGGTACACCGGCGCACATGCCTACGGATGGAAAGCGGTACACTTTAGTTTTTCTTATTAAGTTGTCACTGGCTATTGACCCCTGTTAATGTTATCCAAATTCAGTGACACTCGCACCTAATGACGTCACGCAACTCCTATACAGCAATATTTAGCATCATTCGAATCGAATGACTTATGAAGTTGAATGAGTTCGAGCAGCTCATTCGCATTCGGACTAGAACCGAATGTACACTCTCGACTTCAAGACAAAGTAAAAGTGTGGCATTGAGCATTTTTATTCTGTGAAGCGTTCATGTGAGAATGATATTAATTTTGCGCGTTACTTTGACCATTTGTTACTTTGACCAGAAAATAGCGCGGCAGGCTGTCACAAATTGTGTTTACTCTCGATTTCAGAGGCATCTGGCCGGTGGCGCTATCTGGCCACAAGTTGCAACAGCGAACGCACCTTTCTTGAATGTTCTGGCATATTGCTTCTTTGATTGAGCGTCCATTTGGCGTTTACGCTTTTGCATCTGGTTCACGCACCTTGCTTGCCATTCAGAATATACACAGCAACTGAAGGCTTCAGCTGCTGCAAGTGGGCGCCCTCGTTAATTAATCGCTGTCGTATCAGCCATAAATAGAACTTCTCTACACGTGTATGTCCAGCACTTATTTTCAACGAAATGGGATGACTTTTCAACCGCTGTGCACTTACATTCTGCATCTTTCCCGGCCGATTCTTTTAGAACAATTTTCATTGATATCGTGAACAGGTCACATTACTTGATCATGCGTAGCGCCAAGACGGATTGAATGACATTAGTTGCACGGGACTTAACTTGAATCGAATGATGATAAAGCGTCCATTCGAAAGGAGCACAGCGATGTCTCTCTGTGTGTACCCGGTAGCATCCTGCCATAGCTGATTATGCAGGTTTTATTCAGCTAGCTAAGAAAAACTATACGAGAAATAAAGTTGCTTTTTCTTTTTTCAGAACACCGCACTTTAGTAGCAGGGCCGCCGAAGTATACAGACCGGCAACAATTTTAATTGCGGAGCGTGTGCTGAACAAACACAAAGGACGCGGGACTCTTTTCTGTTTCGTCTCAAGCTGAATGCGCCTACCACAGCCTGAAATCCAAACTAGAAGAGAAGCTCAGGGGAAGATGGATGCTTGAATCGATGAACAAATCGCAACGTACGATTTAAAACAGGGAATGTCGCGGGAGCCAACGTTTCGACAAGCGGACTTGCCTTCGTCAGGGTGGCACAGCCTGGAATCACGTCCTCACACACGTATCAAGTGTAGTAGGAATTTTGTCAAAATTTAAGCTCCACTTGCCAACAGCCATCAAGCTTCATATTGATAGAGCACTTTTTACTTTTTCATTTAAATCCATGCTGTATCGTCTGGAGCACAGCCACGTTAACAAGCCAGACCTAGCCGCTTACATTAGAAAAGAAAGCACTTCGTCACAATGCGTGCGTTGAAAAAGACCGCGCACACAAATCCCCTGTACATCAAATCCGTACACAACTTGTAGCCCCTTAATCTAGCCAAACATTGTAAGCACTATACAAATGGACTACTGTGTCCATTTCCCGAGCTGACATCGCTCACAAGGTCTTGTGATTAATGTACTGGTAATATTTGGAAAACAACCTTTTACACATCATGAAAACAAAGCAAATGCTTCATTACATGCTTCCAAAGCTGTTAAATGAACTTCATCAATGCGGATGCAATTTAGAAACAACTTTGAACTGTACAATAAAAGTATCTTTAACTGCAAAGCATTGATGCATTTATTTCTTTTTTGGGCAATAGCTAAAACATTGTAATAGCTAAAACGCAATACCTTTTTTTGCTATAGCTAAAACGAAGAATTTAAAGTCGCCCATGCAACAAGTTCGAGGCCTCAGGGCAAAACGATGATTATTTGGGAGAAATAAACAATACCATAGCGAAAACAATCCTTGAAATAGCGATAAAGGTCGGGGGTAAAGCAACAAAGCAAGCAACAAGTAAGTTGTCCCAATCTACCAAGGACTTAAAAAAACGTCTACAAAAGAAAGTAACTTACTGAAAAGATAGTGCAGAATTCGCAGAACCATCAAAATTGATCAGTAAAACCAGGCAATGACATGCGAGAAACTTTAACATGAGAGAAATAGAGAAAGCAGTAGAGAAAGGCACCAGCATTAAATCGGTCTAAAAGAAACTGCACCTAGGACAAAACAAAATGCATGCGCTAAAAGAGAAACAAGGTAACGTCATCAACAATTTCAACGAAATAGTAAAGGTTGCAGAAGATTTCTACTCTGAACTGCACAGTTCTCAGACAGACCATAAAACCTTAATAGAAATAGAATGAGAGGAGGACACTGAAATTCCATGTATAACCGCTGACGAAGTCAAAAAAGCTGCCAAAGGCATGTCCCGCGGTAAAGCAGCTGGTGACGATGGTATAACAGCCGACTTGATCAAAGACGGAGCAGATATTTTACTTGAAAAACTTGCATCGCTCTTCACGAAATGTGTCAAGACATGTAGTGTACCGCGCAGTTGGAAAAATGCTAATATAATCCTTATCCACAAGAAAGGTAACATAAAAGAGTTGTTGTTGTTATGTGGGGTTTAACGTCCCAAAACCAGCTCTGATTATGAGAGACGCCGTAGTGGAGGACTCCGGAAATTTTGACCACCTGGGGTTCTTTAACGTGCACTGACATCGCACAGCACACGGGCCTCAACATTTCGCCTCCATCGAAATGCAGCCGCCGCGGCCGGGATTCGATCCCGCGACCTTCGGATCTGCAGCCGAGTGCCATAACCACTAGACCCCGTGGCGGGGCAACATAAAAGAGTTAAATAATTACAGACGAATTAGCCTACTCCCAGTAATATGCAAGCTATTTACTAAAGTAATTTCTTCGAGGATAAGACAAACACTAGACTTTAGCCAACCAAGAGAACAAGCAGATTTTGGGAAAGGTTACTCAACAATGGACCACAGCCACGCTATCAACCTAGTAATTGAGAAGTACGTGTGATATAACAAACCTCTTTATATGGCGTTTATAGACTACGAGAAAGCATTTGACTCCATAGAAACAAGGAGTTCTAGAAGCTCTACGACGACAAGGGGTACCTGACGTATACGTGAAAATCATAAACAACATATACAAAGATTGCACAGCCACACTACTCCTACATGAGAGAAGCAGAGAAATCCCGATCGGGAGAGGTGTCAGACAAGGAGATACCATGGCAAATGAGTTCTGCGGAAATCCTCAAGGTGGAGTAACGTTTATGAAAGGGAAAATTAGTATGGACCCGTTTTGTAGCACAAGGCTACAAGGAAATACACACGGATTTCTACTCTCCGGACCAGGACGAATTTTTCGGCAACTTGGAAGCTTTCATTTCTGAGAAATCCGTGTGGATTTCCTTGTAGCCTTGTGCTACAAAACGGGTGGATGCTAATTTTCCCTTTCATAAGGAGATACCATGTCCCCGATGCTATTCACTGCATGTGTAGAGGAAGCCTTTAAACGTCTAGACTGGGAAGAAAAGGGAATTCGAATAGACGGAGAATATCTCAGCAATTTAAGATTTGCAGACGACATTGTGCTCTTTAGCGATGATGGAGACGAACTACAAAATACGATTGATGACCTAAAGCGGGAAAGTATTAAAATTGGACTAAAAATGAATAGGCAAAACACCAAAGTTATGCTCAATAGCCTAGCTAAGGAACAGGAATTTAAAATCAACAGTGAACCTTTAGAATCTGTAAACGAATACGTATACCTGGGAGAGTTACTAAAAGGAACCCCTACCCATGACAAAGAAATTCTCCGTAGAATAAGGCTGGGCTGGAGCGCATTCGGAAGGCATTACGAAATCGTGACTGGCCGCTCTCACTAGAGCGAAAAGTATTCAATCACTGCATTCTCCCAGTACCAACGCACGGCGCAGAAACGTGGAGGATAAGGAAAAAACTAGAGATGAAACTACGGAGCACGCAACATGCAATGAAAAAAAAATGATGGGTGTAACGCTAAGAGATAAAAAACGAGCGGAATGGATCAGGGAACAAACAGGAGTAGCTGATATAATTATATCAATTAAAAGAAAGATGTGGACCTGGGCAGGACATGTCATGAGGAGGAAAGATAACAGACGGGCAGTAAGAGCGACGGAATGGATACCAAGAGACGGAAAACGCAACAGAGGCAGGCAAAAGGTTAGATCCAGCGATAAGTTGAAACGTTTGCGGGCATAAAGTGGAACCAACTCGCTCAGGATAGGGTGGATTGGAAATCGTTGGCAGAGGCCTTCGTCCCGGAGTGAACCTAAATAGGCTGATGATGATGATTATGATGATGATGATGATGATGATGATGATGATGAAATTATTATCTCCCGTTTATTCCCAGATTTCCGTTTTCATTTTTAAATGCGTATGAAGGAATGCTGAATTTGATTGATTTATTGATCTGGGGGTTTCCCGTCCCAAAACCGCGATATGGTTACGATAGGCGCCTGTAGTGGAGGCCTCCAAAAATTTTGACCACCTGCGGTTGTTTAACGAGCACTGACATTGCACAGTGCACGGGCCTCAACATTTCGCCTCCATCGAAATGCAGCCGCCGCGACCGGGATTCCATCCCGCGGCCTTCGGATCAGCAGCCGAGTGCCATTGCCACAAGATCATCATGGTAGGGAAGGAATGCTGAATTTATTGTCATGATTACGCGAACGATTTACCATTAGACAATGTATAAATATTTATTCTATTGTAATCGCTGTAAGTATTGTAATATTTTATTGGTATAAATGTTATAACGTATAAATATTGTATAAGTGTTTCCACGTTCTCACTGTATGGCACCGTAAAACGGGGGCTCGAGGCTTCTGAACTGGATAGATCCACTTCTTCTCGAATTCTCGCCTTCCACAGCACACAGACTTGTGAACGAAATAAAGTGTTGATTTCTTTATTTGATTTGGATCAAATTCAGGACTTCTTGCTCAGCAGTAAGACGCCATAGGCAGTGAACTGCCACAGCGAGTGCGAAAACCTTTTATGGTGGGTACCTGAGGGCGAGTGACCGTTCAGTTAATCAGTATGATCATTGCTCAAACCGTAAGCTTGGAGCTCGAATAGGCGGATCTTCGCGTATTGTTACTGCGAAATGAACAGTGCGCATTTTTTTTTCGCATTTGCTACATACGTGGGTGAAAAGAAGGGTGGGTTGTTTCATCACAGAGGTATTTTTGCCCATAAACAGCTTTCACGTCTTTAATGCGATTTTCTAAGTGTCCAGCTGTCGTGCATTAAAACTCGAAACACTTACGTTCGGGAATCAACAACGCGGTGGATCATCACTGCCGTTAAGCGCTGTCGCTTGACCGACAAAGATGATGTCCTTGAATGCGTTTTCGGTATTGTGTTGCACACTGTGTGCCGGAGCATGTCGGCGCGTCATGCCGGCGCCGCCAGACGTTAAACACGTCGCCCCCACGACGGGAAGTGGCAGTTGAGCCATATTGGGCTGACAGGCAGAAAAGTCCTTCTATCGCACGTGACTAATGCGTGCCCTATGTATGTTTCGGGGGACAACAAGACCATCTGCGATAAATCGCCACTGCTGAGTTGGGCGTCTGCTAACCTGCTTTGCGTAACTTGCGAGCGCTCGTACTAGGATGACCGTCGCAAAGACAAAGAATCAGTGCGTCTGTCCTCTGTCTTGTTTGCCGTTTACCAAAGGGAAGATGTATGTTGCTGTGCGGAAGCGTTCCACATTGGATACCTTTCCGTAAACAGGTAAGCTCCTTAATAGCGCACAACAACCCGCAGTGGCAGATAAGCGGTTAGGGTGTAAAAAGAATTGTTCAAGTTTTACGTCCCTAAATCGCGATATCATTATAATAGACGCCGTGGTGGAAGGCTCCGGACATTTAGACCACCTGGGATTATTTTAACGTGCACTGACATCACGCAGTTCACAGGCCTCAACATTTTGACTCCGTCGAAATGCAGCCGCTGCGGCCGGAATACGATCCCGCGACAATCGGATCAGCAGCTGAGTGCCACAGCCAATAGAACACCGTGGCGGGGCGGGACTAGGGTGCTCAGTTTTCTCAGCGCGAGACCGCGGGATCGAATCTCGGCCACCTATCGATGGACGCTAAAAACACCCGTGTACTGAGATGTAGGCGCGGGATAGCCCCAAGTGTTTATAATTACTCCTAAGCCCTGCACTACGAGGCGTACCTCATAAATATAGCTTTTTTTATTGATGTAAAAATAAATTAAGGAGTTGCTGTCGCCATTTTTGGTGACGGCTACCCCTTTTCGCTTAGATAATGTAACATCATCGTAATAAAAATAAATAAAAAATAAATCTAGCTTATTTTCGCCCGTAAAATCACACACGTTATGATCACTAATAATAAATAAATGATATATTCTTCATGTTTATGTAATCAGAAAACAAACCCACTCACTCTTCTTGTGGTCACAGGCTAGCGATTATGAGTGTGCTATCAACTGAATGCACAGCATTGCACTTGGTGAAGCGTGCTTTACTAGACCACATTGCCGTGCTGTGCTAAGTGCTGCGCACACGAACCTTTGTGCTATAACTTATTGAGGTCCCATACCGCGGAGCGTGCTCCCATTTTTTGCATGAAAATGTTCTCCGTCGCATACGCTCATATTGTACAATGAGGCAGATTTCATAATACAAGAGGAGTTCAGTGCAGTGCCACTGCGGCTACCCTAAAGCCGACTAACAGTAACCATGCCGGGTCAGGAGAGCGCGCTAAGAGAGACGAGACGACACACATGCGCTCACTAGCAAATGAAATTTTATTGTTCCCACACTTTGATATACATCAAGTCTCAAAACAATACGCAAAGACAAGGCCTGAATAGCACTCTAGGCAAGATTACACAGCGCAAGAAGAGTGCGTTGCGTATATGCAGCGACAAGACGACACGTGAGATAATTGAAGCTGAAAAAATCGCGCATCTAAAGGATAGCTGTGTCGGCGCTCTTTCCATAGCCCTGCTGGATAAGGAGTTGCGTTTTTTATCGGGGCTGAGTAATCTTGCCTAGGGTGTCCTTCAGGCCTTGTCCTTATGGAATGTTTTGAGACATGATGTTTCTCAAGGTGTCGCAACAATAAAACTTCATTTGCTAATGAGCGAATGTATGTCGTCTCATCTCTCATTGCTTTGTGTGAGCGCGCTGTCCTTACCCGTGATGAACCAACTAGCTCGAAATGTATTTTTCAAGTTAACCATACCGTAAAGTGCTGTACATCAACAAGGATCCTAGCAGTATGGGCACACTCAAACAATTAGCTTCTGTTAAAACGTGCATATTGCTTTCAATGTGATTACGGCAACCGGTAAGCATTGCGTTCTGCGCGAGGTAATGAGAGATCTCACCGTAAGAACAAGAAGACCTGAAGACATAGCGCAGACCTTGTACAGTTTGTCAAGCGAAGCTTTAGTCGAAAAGCTAATGAAATGCAGGAAGGCTGCCCCGCGGAGTCGATCGAATCCTGGCCGCTGCAGCCGCATTTCGATGGAGGTGGGATGCTAAGGCACCGTGTACTGTGCTGGCGGTGCACGTGAAGATACTCCAGGTGGTCGAAATTTCCGGAGCCCTCCACTACGACGTCTCTCAGAATCATATCGTTGTTTGGGGACGTAATGAAAGTATTATTAGGCTGGAAGATTGCTTACCTGCACGATGTTTGCAACATAGGGATTTCGCTACGTTGCAAAAATCACCAGGCCGCTAAAGCTTGCCACAGTGCCCACGGGACTGTCAATTCCATTGTCTTAGAGACCGGCCCAGAGTATTAATGCAGAACCTCCACGACTTCATTCGGCAAGAGCTGCCTCTCATCGTGTTCTCGGCTCCTGCCTCCATGCTCACCAATTTTGGTAAAGAAGAAGTTGCGAACTAAAAGGTTGGTATGGTTGTTATGGTTGATGAAAGCATTAGTTCACTTCAGATTGATTAGCGATAGAGAGAGCGAGAAGCTCTTTATTCGAAAATACAGGGATTTTTGATGGCGTGCATATAACCACCGGAATGCTGCTCTGGTTAGACACGCGTGGAAGGAGATTAAAAGAGTCTAGAGGAGGGTGGAACGAAAAATTGAATACAAAGGAAAATAAGTGCCAATATGAACAGGACAAATAAACCTCACGCTAACAATTACAGGTGAGATGGAAAGTAAGGTTAGGTTTTTCTAGATGAAATGAGCTTACCTTAACGTTTTCCATATAGGCCAGTTTCTGAGGGGCAGCTCGGTCATTCATTTTACTTATTCATTTACCATTTCAGGAAGTGGAGACCAAGAAAGAGCTCTTGTGAGCTTGACTAAGCTTCCAGCAGAATCACAGTTCAGCAGCTTACAGTGACAGCATGCATAAACTGGCGCACAGAAGCATATAGGCAAAAAGAGAGCATGCATTATTCTTGCACATGATCACCAAAAGAACGCGACAAGTACACGCAATTTAAATACAAAAAAATCAGAACACTACATCAACGATACAGTTCATATGTAACATTCTAGATGTCAGGTCAAGATGAAAGCATGTAGTGCAGGCCTGCGACAAGAAATATCAAAACCATTTTGCGAAAAAGAAGTTTAATACGAAAGCTAAAGCTATTGTGGACATCTGGGCCCCGTACTTACTGCGTGGTGTTCTTGTTAAAAAATAAATTCAAAACCCACCGCTGTGTTGAAGCGCCGTAACAAGGGACCTGATATCTTGCGTAACGTACTTGATCGTGGCATATAATATGCTTTTGTTACTCAAAAAATTGTCTCTCTTCGCAGTACGCGGGACATTCAAGCAATACGTGCTCCACTATTTCAAGGCTGCTACAGTTACCACAATAGGGGTTAGTGGTGCACCCTATCCGGTGTAACTGTTCGCTCATGCAACGTTCTGCCACGTAAATAAGAAATCTCTAGTTGCATCATTGAGGAACACGTTCGTGCTTGCCCATCATCCCGATGGGCATACAGCGAGTGGCATGCAAAACTAAGTACGAGATGGGACTAATTTTATACGGTATAGGCTTGACGCTTCTATACAGTGATTTGATTTTAGGCCCCTGCACAGCCATACATATTCAGTCGAGTGATTTAGCCCATTTACAGCGAATTCTTATACACACCCCTGATTCTATTTTGCCTCATTATCACCTACCGCTCTTTCACCGAGCATGGCCCTTGCCAAATAAAACCCATGTATTATCATTATCACCATCATCGTGGATTTGCTCCTCTGGTTTATAGTGATGAGCTCCCCGGTTGAATAAGCGTCGTCCTAACCAAGGTGTCATTATATGTATGTGTGTTCTATCTTTGTCATGGCTTTTTTTTTACTTCAAAGGATTTTTGCATTGCTGCAGCTGCTCGATGGAGTCGGCGGGAGATGATATACGTATCCTTTGTCCAGGTTTCCAGGCCTCCTATTTTGCTTTGTATCTGCACCATTTGGCGCATAACGCCCCTGCCTTGTCCGTCTCACTGTTCCGTGAAATATCACACGAAGAAAAAAAAAAACTCTCAAGCAGTCCTGCGCAGAAGCCGCGGCACGGCGACAGCATAAGCTGGGTCTTGCTGCGTGCTCTGTCATTCTTCTTTTTCAGTCTTATCCTTTATCCTATTTCCTCACCCCCCACCCACCCTCCGCTCACTCTTGTTTTCTTCCATTGCCTCCTTTTTTGTGCTTCTTCATCAACAGCTGCCTCTGTTTTTTTCGTTGTCGTCGCCTTCCTCCTCTTCTTCATCGTATTCTTATTCGTAGACGCCTTCCTCTCTTTCGCCGTTGCCGTCCTTTGCCGCCGCCGTCGCCGTTGCCGTTGCGGAGTAGCCCACAATTCCTTAGGAATTGTGGGCTACTCCGCATTCGGCTACAACTTCCGCTTCGAGGCTTCGCGCCGTCGCCGCATGCCGCCGTCGTTTCGTACTTGGGAGTCACGATTCTCCGTTCACGTATGCGCTTGACGTTTGATTCACGATGCAGCTTTGGTGTAAAACCGCAATCAAAGCATCACTTGACAGTTCCGAAAGGTAGGTGTGAACTGTGAATGCTTCGTGACCCTCCCGGACTGTGTCTGTGTGGTGGGTATGTCATGTCCCCAAGGAGTCGCGTGCAGTAGTCATAGAACGTTTACGACTAATTAGGCTAAGTTCGTCAACATGACATGTGTAGCCTCTAATATACTGGAAGTCAACCAGAAAAGTGGAAGACTTGTTCTTGCAACGATCGCGATCCCGACAACGCCAATCGCGAAACGTGGTTATGTAATATCGGCGAATGTCTACGTGAATGGGCAATCGGTCTTGTAACTTGCGTTCGCTGACACACGGGGTTGCAATATGACACTTGGTGAACGATGGCGACTGCTAGACGTTCCTCAATCGCAGTTATCACTATGTGTGGCAGTTGTACATTGAGCATATTTCGTTTCAGAGGCCGTACCGAGGCTTCGCAATATCATAGCGGCGTACAGGGCGCGCGTTGTCGTACCCAGCTGCCCCCTATTGGCTGCCTCCCGTTTTTTTCCTCAAGAGATAGGTGCCTCGTATCACTGAACTTATTGCTTTGAGTACATGAAAAGCGCATGAATAAAGTTCACCTCACCTCTCTTCCCTCTTTCGTACAGCCTCACTATTTTTTTCATTGTACCAAATTAAAGACGGCACACAATTAATGTGCTGAAGATCCTTACTATGCGCACCTGTTTTTATGTAATCGATCGTTCAATAAATTATTGCGACTAGAAAATAGATGAATCAAGTCAGTTGCCAAAACACTTGCCTGGGTGTCCGCATATTCTGTCACCTGTCACGGTCGCTCTTTGAGGGCAACTGCCCATTGTACTAGCGCGCTTGATTTCCAGGAAAACGAGGAAACATTTTTTTTCGTTCACGGAACAATTCGCGCGCCCTAATGCCGAGCAGCAAACCATAATAACTTCACAGAAGCGTGTTTTCATTGCGAGCAGCGGAGACGTGCAGCAAGAATCGGCATACAAGGCCGAACGGCCGATCGAAGTAACAGCGCAGCTAAGCCTTGAACCGGAAGTCGGGGGCAGACGAAAACGTAATTTTGCTATCCACCCATAGGAGCGGTGGCAATAAACCCTGACAGACTCTCAGGACATTGTTCGGCACTTCGCATCCTCAGCCATGGCGATGATGTGGTAGGAGAGGTAGTCGCATCCACCCCTGAATCTCACCACATGGCTGCACACTTTGTGTTCTCGGCTACGACTGTGATTTGGGAGGGGTCTTTCAGGACATTGTATATTCTCGGCCGCCGGCTGTGGTTGCATAAACGAGGACGATGAAAAAGACGATGACGAGAAAGAGAGAAAGGAGATGGCCAACCATAAGAACAGAAAGAAGTCGGCTAAATAAAAAAAAAAATAGGACGGAGAAGGGGAAGCAGAAAAGGCAAAAAAAAATGGAAGGGGAAGAAGAATGAGAGGAGAAGCAGGAATAGAATAAGACTGAAAAAGACCGAGAGAGCATGCAGGAAATTTAGGTTCCCCTGCGGCTCTGCTGCGTCTAATGCTCAGGCCTGGGAGTTTGGTAAATGTGAAACACTTCTTAGCGAACTTCAACTTCGACCGTATCTATCTATCTATCTATCTATCTATCTATCTATCTATCTATCTATCTATCTATCTATCTATCTATCTATCTATGTAGAGCCAGGTACGTCTCGGTGCTATCCTGGTCGTCTCATATAGAGGAAAACTGGCATGGTAGGGTATGAACGTATGACGATCCTAAATGGCTCACCTTTACATCGCTAATGCAATACATTTCCCACATACGTCGCGGTTAACAATGACACGTTCAAATTCAGCGCATACACGCCTAGGGAATGCGGGTATGCGTTCGATTTCCCCGGGCCTATGTCGATCAAGGACCAACGAAAATAGGCACCGAAAATTTGATCACACACTTTGCGTGGAATAAGCACGAGAAAGCTATACCGTTTATATTACCAGACAGACGCACACAAACGTGTCGCAATGACCGAGTTCAACCGGCCTTAAGATAGGGGGTTGCCGGAAGAGCCTCATTTACAGAGGCTCCGAACAGGAAACCATACCCCAACCGGAAATTTGGCTTGAACTGAACCCGAACCGGAACCAAAATAATATTCTCGGAATGCGCTTCAACCCAAACTGAACTTGAACCGAAAAAATAATGTAGGCGTAGGTTATCGGTTCGGAACGACGCGCTCCAACCAGCTACAATGCCGCGATCAGCCTTTGTGTTTTTTGGCTTTTATCGTTTTCATTATTTGACCCATTTACTTCTTACAATTAGTCCTTCCTTTTTCCACTGCGGTGCTCAAGTGGTGCTTGATTGTGGAGCCGAAGGAGCCGAGTGCATACCCCGCCGCGCGGTCCCATTTCGCCGGAGGCGGAATGCAGGCCCGTGCGCTCTGCATTGTCAGTGCACGCTAAGTAATTCCAGGTGGTCGGCAATACAGGAGCCTCGAGTACGGCATGCCTCGCTTTTGCACTCTTCCACTCCCTTGCGGGCCGACTGTGGGCCGCGATGCCTACTAGAGCTACAAAAGACGGCCTATCACAACTAGGATTTCTTTACAGGAATCAGTCTGTGAAAGTTAACTCATTTTGGCGCGCTGCAGTGGCGCACGCAAACATACATTGTTTTCACTATATATAGAAATTTCTGCATGGCTGAGAAAACCATTTTATAATGAATTGGCGAAAATATGCTTATTGCAAATAGCGATGTTCACGCCGGCAAGCGCTGAATTTACACTTACTGACGAACACGGCCAACGCACAGTCTCAGATCTATGTTGGTTTTGCCGTGGAACTCCGTAACATTTGAGCGCAGCCTTTAGGACACTTGCGATTAAGTCTGTCCTTTATGCAACTGATCAATTCTAGACGTCGATTTTGGAAAATTTAATTATTTTGCCGCTATAATCCTTATCCACAAGAAAGGTGACATAAAGGAGTTAAAGAATTATAGACCAATTTTACTCCCAGTAATATACAAGCTATTTACAAAAGTAATTTCTACGAGGATAAGAGAAACACTCGACTTTAATCAACCGAGAGAACAAGCTGGTTTTAGGAAAGGTTACTCTACAATGGACCACAGCCACGCTATCAAATTGAGAAGTACGCGGAATATAACCAACCTCTTTATATGGCGTTTATTGACTACGAAAAAGCATTTGACTCAATAGAAATACAAGCAGTTCTAGAAGCTCTACGTAGACAAGGGGTACCTGACATATACGTGAAAACCATCAACAACATATACAAAGATTGCACAGCCACACTACTCCTACATGAGAGAAGCAGAGAAATCCCGATCGGGAGAGGTGTGAGACAGGGAGATACGATATCCCCGATGCTATTCACTGCATGTTTAGAGGAAATCTTTAAACGTCTAGACTGGGAAGACAAGGGAATTCGAATAGACGGCGAATATCTCAGCAATTTAAGATTCGCAGACGACATTGTGCTCTTTATCAACGATGGAGACGAACTACAAAACATGATTGATGACCTAAACAGGGAAAGTATTAAAATTTGATTAAGAGTGAATAGGCAAAAGACCAAAGTTATGCTCAATAGCCTAGCTAAGGAACAGGAATTTAAAATCAACAATGAACCCTTACAATGTGTAAACGAATACGTATACCTGGGACAGTTAATAACAGGAACTCCTAACCATGAAAAAGAAATTCTCCGTAGAATAAGGTTGGGCTGGAGCGCATTCGGAAGGCATTACGAAATCATGACTGGAAACTTACCGCTCTCATTAAAACGAAAAGTATTCAATCACTGCATTCTCCCAGTACTAACGTACGGCGCAGAAACGTGGAGGATAACGAAAAAACTAGAGATAAAACTAAGGAGCACACAACGTGCAATGGAAAGAAAAATGTTGGGGGTAACGCTAAGAGATAAAAAACGAGCGGAATGGATCAGAGAACAGACAGGAATAGCCGATAATATTATATCAATTAAACGAAAGAAATGGACCTGGGCAGGACATGTCATGAGGAGGAAAGATAACAGATGGACAGTAAGAGCAACGGAATGGATACCAAGAGATGGAAAACGTAACAGAGGCAGGCAAAAGGTTAGATGGAGCGATGAAATTAAAAAGTTTGCAGGCATAAAGTGGAACCAACTCGCTCAGGATAGGGTGGATTGGAAATCGTTGGGAGAGGCCTTCGTCCTGCAGTGGACCTAAACAGGCTGATGATGATGATGATGATGATGATGATGATTCTCTGCATGCTTACATTCACTTATAATTGTGCGTCTGTTCAACCAGGTGTACACCACAGTAGACTCCTTTATACCGTACAAAAGGCTACTTTCTTGTTGGTAATTTCAACGTGAATCTCCGGATGGAATGCCGGTGTAGCAAACATGTATCAAATTACGTACGACGCTTGTTTTGTGGCCAGCAGACTTTACGATACATTTCATTTGATTGGGTTTTACACGATACCGAATTTTTCCATACTGTGCAAAATGCTGTTACCTCACGCGGCTACAAAATTTTGCCCTTCGAACATTCGTAATAATTTCCACTTTTTTACTCGATTCCTTTATAGTTATAAAGGAATCGAGTAAAAAAGTGGGAAAAAGCAAGAAAGACGTGCAAGAGAGCTCAAGGATGGATCTTGACTTGCAATGAAGTGCCGGTGGGAGATTTCACTTGTGCGTAGTTGAACCATAAGGATTCGTAGCGTGCGCGTTAACTAAATTAATCCGGAACTCCGCACGATCTACGATGAACCTCCGGCGCTTCGCCCACTCATCGTCATTCACTCCGTGGATATGCTGTGAATTTTTTTCTTTCCTTAGGCACAGCTTTGATAATATGCTTTAGCAAGTTAGAAATATTGGGCGGAATGGCTTCAACTGTGAGGGTGACAAATGCGCGTGGCACGTGCACATCTTCTCCGTTGATGGTGTCCTTGAACGCCCCCACAGTATGCCTGTGAAGAAAACACAAAATTATAAAAAGATACAGGGTGCAACGCGAGGGGCGAGTGTTAGAGAAATGGGTCCTATGCAGTGAGACTGCGAATACTATGCCTTCGGTATTTTCCACATATCTTGATTGGGTCAAAGTCCCTCTCGCTCAATGCAGAGTTCTCGGCCAGCGCTGTGTCTGCTCTTGGAATCGCGTGAGCCCATTTGTCAAGCAGCTCCTTACACGTGGAAGCTCCGAAGAGGGAAACATTCGCTACTGTACTCGATCTATGGCCAGGTTGCATCCGCCAGGAGCCTCCACCATCGTATAGCCCGCCAGAGCCACGGTGGCCACTTTTTCGTTAGCGTCGGGAAAGCTTCCGCGGGCCCCCCTTCATACTCCGAGTGAAGTGAAGGTGCCGCGCCCGCTGAGCGCGGTGTTGCGGCATGTAATAGCACATTTTTTTTTACCTCTACAGTGAAATTTAACATGCATTGCGAGAAGGCTAGATGTTGGGTGTTGTGGCGAGTGCATAAAAAATGCTAAGCGCTAGCGAAGGACGAGAAGGCATATATATACTACAGACATGTGCAAAATGAGCGCTCATGTTATATACTTACCTTCGTCTTTTCGCATTTCGGTTAACAATTGTAACTTTCTGTTGGGTGAAAGTACTGGCAACGGTGAGCTGCTGGATCAAGCAAGCTGTGCGCATGACGTAATAGATGAAATCAAGAAAGCTGGCGCTGCAACCACCTGCCACCGCATTCCGCAAATGTGCACAAAAACTCTCTCAAAGAATATGGAGTTGGCTGCAGGTTTTTAATTTGTTTAGCATGTTCTCAGCAACCAGTGCAACAGCACTTTTGTTGGGCACAGTGGTATTTAGAACCCGGCCGTTCCCCAATTCGGTGGTTTAGTCTTGTGGGGATATTGCTTAATAAAGTTCGCGTTGTTCATCCTCGCGTGTTCGAGCAGTTATACAAGGGGATTAAATAAACATTCGGTGCCAGATGCGTCCACCCCCCGCCATCAAGGGCACATACGCAAGCGCAAACACGCCAGCGCCACCGCTGTGCTTTTAATTAAGAACTGTGAAGCAGCTTGGCCTCAAGCATAAAGGGTAGAAAGTAATATGTGCGAAGTAGGTGATGCTTACAAAAATTGGTAACGGAAAAAAATATCAATTCGTTATCGAAGGGGAAGCAAGCTTACTGCTTCTATAATCGCTTTGATTCACTCAGTGTATTAAAATTGATAAAAACTAATAGAAGTTAACATGATGCTCTAAAGAAGTTTTGGTTGTTGAACGTTTTCCCTTTTTTTGAACGTTTATTGCTCCAAAAGCACGCATTTTCCCAAATTTGTGGCACACTGAAAAATATGCTATCATCTACAATTCATGCAAACAACACAAAGTTGGCTTTTAAATAAAAAAAGATCTTCTGCAATTCATAACTCGCTGCTATGAAGCACTTACGGGTGCGTTGGGAAGCTTTGATACTTCGTCTATGGAAAGCTGCTGTGACTGTTACTAATGGAACTGTAACTGTTCGATTTGACAACGCTACAGTTGCCACTTCTACAAAGAACCGTTCGGACGCGCTATACTAGGATTTAATTTTTTTTTTTTTTTGCTGCGGTTCAGGGCGACGACACAGCCTTTTAGCTGCCGCAGTCACCAAGGGCAGGCAGGCGCGACCGCTCTCCCGACGGTGACGCGCCCGCCTCCGCAACGGCGCTGGCGTCGTCGCGGTGAGCTAGATGTGCAACCTGCCTATAGGCGGTATTCTTTTTGTGCTTGTTGCTTAGTAAGTGGCATTTGCCCACTACAGGGCAAATGCCGCCATGAAGCCGGCGGATAAGATAAGGGCGAAAATATTCAAACTGAAACGAAGAAAGAGTGAGAAATCGGCGGCAAGGAATAAACAGATGTTGAAGAATAACAACTGTTTTAGTATTGCACGCAGGCACATAGCACCAACGCTTGGTCTTCATCTTTTTTGTTGGCAGCCTAGCGTAAGCAGAAAACGACGGCATACAAAGGGGCTTGTGAGGACTACCCAGCGAACTGCACTAGCCATCAACGCTGACCACGGAGCGCAAATGGTACAGGAGCGCTCACATAAGAGCTACGGGTGCAAATTTGCGCGTAGGTCAGCCATCGTGAGACCGCAAGCACCCAAAGTCAGAGGGAAAGTCAAACGCCGCATTTGCAGCAGACAAGATGCTCGTAACATACGTGATCATGGTCCAAGTGCGCTACATCGGCGTTCGACCCTCTTTCCCAGGGACAATACAAAACCATCTGATTCAATATGTAGTACAATTGAAAAAACCACAGCTGTGCTGATTAATGTCAGCAATGATAAAGACCCCACTGTATTTGGGCACGAATGGACATGTCCTACTCATGCCCCTTTTTTCTTCTTCTTTCTCCTTTTTTCTCTCCCTCTCTTTATCGCTCTGCCTTTTTCTTGTGGACTCACTACGGCACATTTGCGCTTGCTACAGGCCACCACAGCTCTGAGTTTCCCTACTTTTTCCATTTTTTTTCGTCATGCACTGAATTCTTTGCACCTACGCGTTCGGCCCTGTGGGCACGGCTGAGCGGTAGCTACTTGCTACGCTGCTCCCGTGACTCAAAGCGGCGATGCCTGACCCGCTCCTTCCTCCTCCCCTCCTCCCTTCTTTAAACTTCTCCGTCAGCCTACGATTCCCACTCCCCGTTGCTTATTTTTTATTTTTAATTTTCGGCTTTCAAGTCGGTCACAGCTATCCCGTACACCCCCTTTTCGTCCCTTTCAACTTCTGCCGTGCTTTCTCCCTTTCTTTGTCCCGTTACTCTCCTTTAGGCTATGTACCATTTGCACTGTAAGCTTGAAAAACGGAGGCCTCGCGGCCAAAACGTCTAATTAAATATTCTGGTTTTCAACGCGATCCTTTGATGTTACAATTAACCTTCAGCCTAGGATTCATCCTTGATATATATATATATATATATATATATATATATATATATATATATATATATAGGAACAAAACTGTATCGGAAACCTACCGATCGACCACAATATCTTCACTATACCACTGCGACCACCCACGCCATTGTAAGAACAACATTCCATACAGCCAAGCACACCGTTTCAAACGTATCTGCTCAAAAGATGAAGATTTTGACTTGGCCGCCCTAAGTCTAAAAGCCGTCCTTTACAAACAAAAGTATCCACCACGTGTTATCGACGACGCCATCCAGAGGGCCAAAGCTCTCAACCTACAAGACCTCATTTCCAACCGTCCTACACAACGCGACTCTCAACGTACAAAGCTGTGCTGTGCTTAACGTCCAGCACGAATTTTCCCAATGTAAACAAAATCCTAAGGCGGCACTACAACATTATAGAACAAAGCGAGCGACTTTAGCGTGCATTTCCATCCGCCCCTTGTGTTACCTACAGACGATCACGTAACCTCAGGGACACGCTTGTGAACTCGCGATTAAATACATCACGGCCACAAAATGGATGCACGCCACGCCTGAAACCAAGGTGTCTTGTCTGTAAGGCAATGCAGCAGACGAGTACTGCCAACAGCTCCCAATCACAGTACTCTGTGAAAATTCGCGGTAATATAACACGCGACTCCTCGAATGTTATCTCTGGTGGAGCGTACTGTATGTAGAATACAGTACATAGTTCAAACAGAAAGCTCATTTAGGCTCCGCTTCAACCACCACAAAGCCCATGCCAAATGTATTCCAAATCAACCTCTCTCGAAACATCTAAGCCTCCCAAATCATTCATTCGATAAATTGACAGTGAGACTATTAGAAACGGGCTTCAAGTCAAAGAAAGAACGTGAGTAACGAGAATCATATCTAATATAGCGGTTCAAATCGATCGAGAAAGGTATAAATGAAAACACGGGAACCATCGCAATAATAAAATCATTAGCAAGCGTTTAACTTGTGGCACCGTATGTACAGCGGGAACAGGACCATTGAAATATGACGTGCTCTTGCGAAGCGAATCATGTAAACCTATTTGATGACTTTTTCCAATTTTTTTACTTCCTAACCATTTACCTTTTCAATTCAATTCAATTCAATTTTATTTCCATTTTCTTGCAATACACTGAAAAAAAATGGAGGAGGCCCGAACAAAAAGTGAAACTCTGTTCACTTGACGGGGATTCGGGCCCCCTTTAGAAGGCATGTGGCGTGACATTGCATTAATGAAGGAAAGAAATGCACTCATTACATAAAATACAAATAACATTACAAAAATACATGAAATATTCTTCTTTACAAAACGAAGGAGAGAAAAATAGAACATCATAGAAACATATGTAAACTGAAAGATAAGACACAATTTTTCGCAGACGGGCACTACTGAACGGATAAAAAAAAAATTCTTATTGTTTTCTTACTGGTGGATTCAATAAATATTTCATGTTCTATCAGGTAGTTTAATAGTTTTGGCAGTCTGTAAGAAAGCATCTGCTCACTCATAGTTAATCGACCGTATGGAATAGTCCAGTTTTCAGGATTACGAAAAGGATAAGGGTGAGTTTTTTTATTAAGTTGAGCTAGTTTACGTAGTGTTACATCAGAACATTTCAGGCACTGTTTGTATCTGAGGGCTAAGTTGTACGAGTAGAAGTTTTGAGCTGGAATAATGGAAAAGCGTCTAAACAGTGCTCTGGTATGTGCTCTATAGTGTTCTCCAGCTATATGGCGGATCGCTTTTTTTTGCAGTACGTGTAGTCTGTTGATGTTTGCTTGTGTCGTGGTCTTATTCTAATTCTAATTCTGTCTTATTCTAATTATCTCTCTAAAACTTTCTTTTTTCTTCTCCTGGATGTCGTCAAACGAGCAAGAGCATCAGTGCACGTTTTTGCCAGTCCGTGCGCAGACTAGTAGCCGCCATTGCCACTAACGTCATTGCAATTGTACTCACCCAACCCCCACCCGTTTTCTTTCTTGCTTCTTTTTTGATACCATCACTCCTGAGGGTGGCCTGAACTATACAGATGACTGTTGGGTCCGGCCAAGCAAACCACCTCGTAAAGAGGGAAGGAGTGGGAGGGGGGAGAGGGGGCGGAGAAGGTGCTCGCATCTGGCGCACATCGTCTGCTTTTCTTTCACTCCTCGGTCCGTTTCTTTCAGGTTCTCTATCTTTCTTGTCTTTTTTCTTTTCTTCTCCTCTCTACATTCTTTTCTTTATTCCTCTTCTTTTTTCTTTTTTTTTTCTTCAGGGAAAGCTCTCTCAGACGGGTATAGAGAGAAGCGGGAATGCAACCATAGGCATTCCTGATGAAGACCGGATCGGGCTGAAACATTGAATGAACGCTTTCCCCGTTTTTGTTGCCAATTGCGAGGGTCTACTACTCATCGCTCTCTCTATCGCTCTCATCGCTCTCTCTCTCTCTATATATATATATATATATATATATATTCGGGCTCAGGGAAACCTTCTTCCCGATATATATATATATATATATATATATATATATATATATATATATATATCGGGAAGAAGGTTTCCCTGAGCCCGAATAAATATGTTCAAAAGAAGAGATTCACACGATTAACAAAAAACAATATAACCTTACTGACGTTGCGGCCGATGGACCGGCCGCAACGTCAGTGCAGTTATATTGTTTCTGTTAATCGTGTGAATCTCTTCTTTTGAATATATATATATATATATATATATATATATATATATATATATTTATATATATATATATATAGCAGGGAAGCTCTCTTGAAGGCCCCAAGGTCTTGTGATGTGAAGGCAATTCAAATTTACTTGTGACCGGTAAATTTCTACCGGCGATTTCTGCCGCGAATTCATCCTGTATCCACTGTGCTTTGTCCATTGAATCTTGAGTAATTTCTAGGGTTTCAGGTCTAAAAACCAGCTATGATTAGGAGAGACACAATAGTGGAGGTCTCCGGAAATTTGGACCACCTGCCGTTCTTTAATGCGCATAGTCCACGGGCCTCAACATTTCGCCTCCATCGAAATGCAGCCGCTGCGGCAGGGATTCGATTCCGCGACCCTCGGACCAGCAGCCGAGTGGGGTGCTGATCAGGAGCGCGCGGTTTAACGAAGCAAGGAGTTGCTGGTTTCCGCCGCTATTTTGGCACACTATAGACCGGAGGAGCCATTTGTACTGATTAGTGATGCGTCACCTTATGGAGCAGGAGCAGTGCATAAGGTCCTTACTCCTTATTGAGCCTTTGGAGATGGCACTTAATCCCCAAAGCAGCAATATATTTTTTACCTCTGTAGCAGGCGCATGGAAAAGTAGAAATGGGATAAAACAATCTCAAGCTACGTTAGATTATCGTTAATAAGTGCCATCTCTGCGGCTTTATGTCTCCTATCCAGTCGACTTGTTTAAAGAGGCCGGCGGAGGTTTGAAACCGTGCCATGTGGCGGTACAATTTATTTTCTGCAGAGCCATTGTTGATATTATTAGCAGTAGGAAAATGCTCACTTTCACTTTTTTTAACTGAGAATTGTGGGTCTTAAAAGCTAGACAACGCAGTAAGTGATCAATTAAAGGGCAACTCCGGCGGTTTTTTCACCATGTTCTGATATCATTGTTTTCCAATAGTACTGATAGTCCTCTAACCACCAGGGTGGTTCACTTTGCTCAGAAACGCACCAATAATATTAAATAAGCAACTGAAAGTCGTCTTCAAACCGAAACCGAAACGGGTAGAGGCTTCGTGGAGCGTGTGCGGTGACGTCACAACCTTCCCAACGCCAGAAACATGGAACTGGCGCCAAAGAAATGCCAGTGGTGAAGTCATACGAGCTTTTCTGATCTTGACAGCGATGAATCTAGCGCTGAAGTATCACCGTTTTACTTTTGAAGGCCTGCTGGCTCGGGTAGGCAGCTCGGAGGTGATGACGTCAAAAACACAGGGTGGCCCGCGTGAGAATCCGCTAAAATTTTTAAAATTAATTTACAGGAAAACTAAGTGACCTACATCTGCCTGACATAGCATATATTACTACAGTACCGATGAGAATACATATTGAAAATTTTATTGAGATCAGTGGACACTGAAAAATCGCCGGAGAGGCCCTTAAAGGGAGAAATTTTCTTTATCAAACTCATTTTGACCAATTGACACAATAAAGCGTCCACAGCATAGAAACGAGCAGGCTGAAAGACCGGATGGCCAGGGGCATTATTCTCCGAATTTACAGCCCCTCTGACGTTGGAATACGTGTCCTAGATCACCTTCACGTCAGAACACCCATTATTTAGCACCGAAAGGGCTAGAGGAAGTTATGGGCTCTGCTAACTATCGCTCGTTTTAAGCAGTGCAGCGTGTTTACTAAGCAATTGAGGAACTCTGTATAAATGGCAAATTGGTATCGAAGGGAAACGGGGATAATAAATGAAAACAGACTTGATCCCTCACTATGCTGTTCCACGTGCTCCATAAAAGCGTCCGTGACATATCAGAAGAAATATCCAACAAACCATATTTTACATATCCAGCATTATGGCTTATTCTTTCTCATCGGTTTTCTTCTTTCACTTTCCTGAAAAGTGAAAAAATCTCTGTGAGAGAAGGTTGAGCAAGCATTACATGTGTCCTTATAAAAAGAGCAATAAAACTCAATGCATACGGAGTGTTTCTTTTGTGTGAGTGAAGAGTAGACCACTGTCGACGATGACAGTTATGACGCCTATTTTGTTGTGCAGCCATAGAAACGCGGTGGAAGCCATGGATATTCTGGACGTGCTCGGAGGTTTTGGCACTTACCATGCCCTCATTGTATTCCTGGTGGTCCTTCGTGCCTTCCCGACGGCTTGGACCAATATGATGACGCCAATCATAGCGCCCGACATGGACCATTGGTGCGCTCGCCCTGAAGGTGTGCCTGAGCAAGTGGCGAACATGAGCAGCGACGAATGGAAGTCGTGGGCAGTGCCCCGCCTTGATGAAGGTTTCGCCCGGTGCTATATGTATCGGGTGTACGAGGAGGCCAATGGTTCCTGGGCGGTGGATAGCAACCGGACAGTCCCCTGTGACCGATGGGAGTATGACACTTCTGTGTACGAGAGCACCATCGTCAATGAGGTAAGCTGAGGATGCGGCACCACGCGCAGCGCTCTGATTGATCTACTTTGACCTAATTAGGTGACATTTCGAAGCAACATACACGTCAGCCAAATGTTTGTGCCCGGTGTCTTCCAATTCCGGATCGCACACCACCATGAGATTAGGCTTTTAGTTTCCCCTTGAATAAATAGAATAGAATAGTGTAACCGTTTCTGACAGCAAGAAGCCTGACTCTAAAGCTTGGACATGGGCACAGGGCGTTGAAAATGGCGATTGGCGATATACTGTTGGAGCTGCGACTCTTTAAGCAATGTGAGAACCACCCAAACACTAAATCATTCGGAAACGATATCGTCGCACTCACTCCACACATACTCATGAACACCAGTCGCGCCGACGTCTCTGATAGGGACCCCTTCGAGCCTCTGAACTTAAACTGCTCAATGGCTGTAAGGACGAAACGTTGTTAATAGACAAATAATAAAAATACAAAGTGACAACATAGAAAAGGCCAGTAAGCATTTAATACTAACCTTTCGATTGTCTTTAGACTGCGCTAAATCCTGGCCGCGGCGGCTTCATTTTGATGGAGGCGAGATGTTGAGGCCCGTGTGCTGTTCGATGTCAGTGCACGGTAAAGAACCACAGGTGGTCGAAGTTTCCGGAGACCGTCTTTCATAATCAGAGCTGGTTTTCGGACGTTAAACCCCACAAATCAATGAGACTGCGCTACAGTTACGAGGCACACTGTGTTGCGCTAGTTGCGTCATCATCGTCAAGTACGTCCTCCCTAACAGTTCGCCTCGTAACTTAAGCGCAGTCTAAAGACAATATGAAGAACCAACTAGCCCAATACCTTACCTTGCTAACCTTTGGATGATGCGAACTTCCAGAGGCGACAAAATGTTATACAAAAAGATGCTTGAAGTGCCAAAGATAGGGTGATTACTGAGTGCCTCAGGGGACCCCATTTACAAGTGTGACTCTGCAGCTCACTGCGTGAATTTCGATGGCAACCACCCGGCATATCCAGGAACCTGTTCAACATGGAGCGGAAAAAAGATATTATCTAGCTCAAATTTTAAAACAAATGTATTTATGCCGGGGTCCACCAAGGAAATCTCTGAACTGTTCTGTAACGGAAGTAGTTGCCTGAAAAATAAATACCCATATGAGAATGAGAAGTTCTACCTGTTGGGATTCGAACCCACAACCAGCCAGGGTGCGACAGCAACAGGTGGAAAAGCTACCGACCACACCACCGCCATACTCGCAGTACGGTGGAAAAAACTGCGCTTATATCTTTGCTACACCGCTTTACAATTTGAATCTAATTGATGTCCGGTTGAAGCAAAGATATTTAGCACGCAAAATTGCTCGTAAAATTAACTTTCACTGCATTCTTGGTTCTCAGCGGTGGTACTGCCACCTAGGAACGATGGAGCGAAGTCGTAAATTTATTAATATGCGCGCCGGCAGTTAGCGCTTGAGTAGTCTCGACGCCTCTGTCGCCGCACAAGATTCGGCGTCTTACCGGGGCGTTGCTTCAGCCACGGCCGCTACATAATATGTCTTGTGTGACATCTATCATACCCAGTTGCGTTCAGACGCGCTCTATACTTCAGGAACGGAAAAACGGCCGCCCACAAACAAATGATGCGCCTTTCGCACAGCGAAGTGCGCGTTCACAAAACGATCCGCTGAGTTCGGTTTCGCTTGCAAGGTTTCACCTTTCGTGGGCACTCCTGCTCTATGGCAGGTTTGCGCAGGGCGCTGGCGCGTTCAGCGCTGTGTCTACGGAGAAATATGAGTCGTTCTAGAACTTTCGCTTGTGTGCAACTGCCGAGGATCCCTGTGCAGGGTCGAGGTGCCGCTGATGTGTACGTAGGGTTCACATGTCCAAAGTATCCAACCCATCTCCCGCCCCTCGATTCCCCAGATCGCTGTTTACGTACGAAGACAGGTCTCACTTTCGTGTTATACCGATGCCTATGATATAAGGACCAACCACATTTTTTAGAGAGATATGTTCATCCCGGGAAACGACTTACGTATTGCAGGCACTCTTCCTGTATACTCTGGCAGGCATGGTACTTCATAGCACATATGCGGATCCGGCGAGTCAGGTGTCACTATCGCATCTGTCCCCTCTACCAGCAGGGCCCGCAACCGCCCCTAAGATGCGAGAAGTCAAGGCTGCCCTGCCACTCCTGAACTAAGCCCCACCGGAGCGCGGTCTCTGCCTGGCAACACGTACAGCTGCTAAGTGACATTGACAGGAGCTTCCGTCGACCTTCACACTAAAGAGCGGAGGGGGGGTAGCATGTATCCATCGCTACACTGTAGGCAACAATTAGCCGAGATGGGAACTTTTATCAGCGTGTCAACCGCAAACACTCTCATGCCGCAACCATTTACTCCGTCATAGAGGAGTGTATACGGCACATGTCATCAATTTACCGCCGTTGCTAAGTGACGGAGTATAAAAATAACATGACCCTATTATACTATCCACAGAGTTTCAGGTCACGTGGTCACAACCTCCCCATGTCAGTTTTTCACAACCATCTTCGGTACCGACACGCTTTCGTTGGTGTGATGTGTGTGTGTGTGTGTGTGCGTGTGTGTATGCGCGATCGCGCGTCTGTTTAATGCTTCCGTGCGATGCTCCAGTGCATTGGTTGGTTCGACGAATCGTCGGCCGGTAAATATATCTGTGCGTGCTCGCGCGTGTGTTTAGTGTGTCCGAGTGAAACGCTACTTCATTTTTTGAAACAACGAGCCATGAGTGCGAAGTGGGTTTGCAACGGCTGATCAGTGTTCTGTGTAAACGTGTCAAGGCTCTTTCCACTGGTGACCGCTCTGCTCCTCCAGGCAAAAGCCGAATGCCGCACATCGATCAGACGACGAGAGTGGTGCGCGAATCGGAAATATTTTGTGATGAAGTGGCTGGGGCACCACCACCCAGCGAGTGTTGACGTTGATTTAGGCTTCCGAGATTACCAAAATTTTATTCGGACAAACCAGAATTATCGGAGAGCAAACGTCAAGAATATCGACCGGAAGAAGAAAAGACCGAAAGGATACCAAATTTACCAAGGGAGACCTCATATTAACAAAACTACACAAGGAATTCTCCCGGACCACGCCTAGACTTAGCTGGCTTCAGCAAAAGCTCCAACATCGATGTAAAAATAAACTCCCATATATCTACCCGCAATAGCTCCGCGATGGATGTAAACATATACTCCCATGGCTACCTGCAGAAACTTCTCGATGGATGTAAATATTACTTCCAACAGATCCACCTAAAAGCTCCCAAACCCAATCCAGCCAATCCACTACATGCATTCTCGCCCTTAGTCCACTGCTGCATGATCGTTATTATGCTAAAGGCAATATTGAAAGAAAGAGACGAGAGGTAAACACATTACAAAGTGAGAATGAAAAACAAGCAGCAAATAATAAAAAGGAAAGAGAGAGTATAAAAGCCTTGGGTTACGAAGAAGTGAAAAGCGGGCCCTCTCACGCACTCGACCCACTACGCACCCCCTTGTGCCTCAGCCCACTGTTGGGACGTGACACACTCTAGTGAGATCCTGTACAGTCAAAGCACGTGCGCTGTTATGGAAGACAGTGGAGAGGACAATAAGGACGTATGTTTCGCAGGCGCACCCAAGACCAATCGGAGCGCGTGCCGTTTCAGGCGCGTGGAGAGGAGCAAAACAATAGCAGGTCATCATGCCGAGGCGCGATCTTTCTCTCCAGGGATTCAGCGTCGAGGGAGCGAACGAGAAGCCGAAGCCGTGCATCGCATAAAGTGTGCTGCCATGAACGCCTGTCGGCACAATGGCAATACGTGGTCCGCATTGCCGCGTACGACTGGAAACAAAGCGCTTGCAGAGGCCCCTCAATGCCGTCGCTCTCCTAACGTCTGGCAGACCGGGATAAAAGAGGAATACGCAGACGCCCGCGTATCATATACATATTGTGTGTGTGTGTGTGCGTGCGTGCGTGTGTGTGCGCGTGTGCGTGTATGCGCGCAGCTAAGGGCCCCGAAGATTCCGAGCTTTATTGAGATGACAATCACCGCAGGAGTTGTTCTTGCCATTTTGTGGAGAAGGCAACAACTTTGTACTTATGTGGTTTAAAATAAGTGTAATACGAGAATGCAAAAATAAAGGGTTACGCTCAGTGAGTTCGAAGGTCGTGTTCCAAGCACTCGGCTAGCATTTAGCACACACAAGCACTATGTGCACAAAATATGGAGCTCAGTGACTTTTCGTCAGTTTCAGTCGTTACTGTAACGAAGACGACTTAGCAAAATAAATTCTAGACTTCAAAGAGACTGAAGCACGATTCAAGCATATGAGTTGAAAAAAAGAAAATTCTGTACATTTCGAATAGGACGCGTAGAATATTTTGGGAAACGTGTAGAAGTGAGCTCACAACGTAGCAGCGTGAACATGCCCAGTGAACTTGAAATGGACAATATATGTGATAATCTGCAGTTTACTACAACATTAAAGTGCGCAAATATATATATATATATATATATATATATACCGGGTGTTCAAAGTTAAGCTTTATGATTTTTTAAAAATTAGGCGCTCGAAGGTACGTGAGAACCACTTCTGCAAATAAGTTGAGCGGCCAGGGGGACAGAAAGTTAGATGATAATTATCGCTGTCAGCAGCCCCATTAACTAAAATTTAATATTTAACTTTTTACTGGCTGCGGTAAGTTGGCATCTTTATATTGAAAAAATGTAGGCAGTGGTGTTTGTACATAGTTTCAGTTGGAAGATTTTTTCTAGCACGCCTGTGCTCCGAGATATCCGGCTCCAAAGTTTACTTGTCTTTCGCATGATTACGCATGCAAGAGGGTGAGGGTCCGCGCAAAGCTCCTCCCGAAAGTGACGCATCTGTTGTGTGCGCTGTTTAGTGTGTGAAGAGGGTGGAGCGGTGCGCCATGAGCCTTACGCGTGATCCTGATGAACGCGATAACAGGAGACCATTTTTCGCGACGTTTTTCCTGACTTTAGATCACAAGGAGACATCTTCTTGTGAACGCGTTAGATTGACCGTCCTGTATTAGGGTGCCTCCGGTAGCACAGCGTCTCTGCAAGGAAATCCACGTGCAGTCCTTTCGAGCTAATATGGCTGCTTCTGGCGTGAGGTATTCTACCAAAGAAAAAGTAGACGTGGTGCTTGCAATGGCTGAAATGAATGGCAACGCTTCGTTAGCAATGGAGCTTTACGCGTCTCGCCACCCACACCGTCCCCTTCCAACAAGGCCCACTTTCATAAACCTATTTCGACGCTTTTGCACAACAGGCTCTGTCCACCTTTGAAATCGACGTTGTCGCGTGCGTAACCTCGATGCCAGAGCTCAGCATCCGACAGATTGCCGATAAGTGCGGTCGCAGCGTCGGAACAGTCACAAATGTTCTAAGAAAGCACAAGTTCCATCCATATCACGTTTACCTTCATCAGGACCTAAATGAGGCGGACTTTGAAAGGCGAGTTGACTTCTGCAATTGGGGCCTCATCAAAATTGATCAAGAAAATGACTTTGTGCACAGAATAATTTGGACTGATGAAGCTCGGTTTTGCCGAAATGGAAGTGTTAATCTTCACAACGCCCATTATTGGGCACAAGAAAACCCACACTGGCTGAGGCAGCACAAGCATCAAGTTCGCTGGAGTGTGAATGTGTGGTGCGGCATACTGGGGGCCATCGGACCTCACTTTTTTGAGGACAACTTGAACGGAAAGATGTACACAGAAGAAATATTAGGTGTTGTCATTGATGACCTTGTCTGCAGTCCTTCCCTGAATGACCTGCGCCAAGTATGGTTTCAGCACGACGGAGCACCACCACATTTTTCTACCAGGGCGAAGAACTGGTTGGGCAGACGTTTTCCACAACAGTGGATTGGGCGCGCAGGAGCGATGTTTTGGCCACCAAGATCTCCTGACCTTTCTCCGCTCGACTTTTTCCTTTGGGGCTACGTTAAAGATCGAGTTTACGTAACAGATCCCAGCGATGTTAATGACATGAAGGACAGAATAACATCTGCCTGTGCGAGTATTCCTGCAGAAGTAGTGCGCCGAGTCATCGAGTCGACGCGAGAGCGGTTCATACTTTGCGTTGCTGCCGAAGGCAGGCATTTTGAACACTTTTTGGGGCATTGACGTCTTGAGAGGTGAAGAGTTTCGATAAGATTTGTGCATGACCGAAATAAGCTTATGTAGCAGCAGGAAATATGCGTTAGCAAGGACAAAACTGTTTCAGTTATTATTGGTGGAGTTGTTGCTCTTGATTGCCATAAAAGTTACAGTACTCGGACATCAGCAGTCACGCTATTCGCGTAGCCCAGGCAACGACCACGCACGCTTCTCTAGTCATTATTACGCACGCGCACTGGCATCCAGATTCTCCTCTCGCGCCATTATCTCGGCATGGTATCTGCCACTAACGTTAGAGGCTCTGCAGTTGCGTGTTACGACACTGGTTGCAAGGGTTCTTCGATTTTTGATTTCGACGGCCGAGAGGGCAAGGGTAACTGTTATCATCTATGCCTACGCTTCCACCCTCTTCACACACTAAACAGCGCACACAACAGATGCGTCACTTTAGGGAGGAGCTTTGCGCGGACCCTCACCCTCTTGCATGCGTAATCATGCGAAAGACAAGTAAACTTTGGAGCCGGATATCTCGGAGCACAGGCGTGCTAGAAAAAATCTTCCAACTGAAGCTGTGTACAAACACCACTGCCTACATTTTTTCAATATAAACATGCCAACTTACCACAGCCAGTAAAAAGTTAATCATTAAATTTTAGTTAAGTGGGCTGCTGACAGCGATAATTATCATCTAACTTTCTGTACCCCTGGCTGCTTAACTTATTTGCACAAGTGGTTCTCACGTGCCTTCGAGCGCCTAATTTTAAAAAAATCATATATCTTAACTTTGAACACCCGGTATATATATATATATATATATATATATATATATATATATATATATATATATATGTATGTATAGCACCATAACTACGGTAATGCTTTGGCCACGGGCTCCAATGCTCGCGGTTTGTTTGACGACTATAGTGCATGATTTTTATGCCATATTCCCAGGGACCCGGTATCACAGCCTCTGGACAGAGGGTTGAAGTTTTCAATGAACGCACGTGCCTCCCGTCCTTTCGGCTCAAACACATTATAGAAGCAGTTATGCTATGGCCATACTCTCGTATTTTATTGTCTTAACCGCTTATCATACATTCAAAATAGACACTCCTACTTCTTCTTGTTCTAAATTTATGTACAAACAGAGGGAGAACATTAAACAAATAATGAGATACTCTAACCATCGGCAGAGCTGCGGAGCCTCGTGGGCACGGGTAGGCGAAGTCTAACCGCCGCAAACGTGGGCTCTCTGGAGTGCCCAAGTTTGCTGTGAAAGTTCTGAGCCCGAGATGACAGAGCTCCATTTTCTTTCCCTGATTCAATTGCCTGATTCAAAAGCCCCACAGTCTCGGCAAGCAGAGTTAAAAGCCTCTGCAGCGGTCGAATTAAGAAGGGCCAGGTTAGAATCAGACTTAGCCTGAAGCATGAGCAAAGTGGACGCCAGAGCTCCAGCCATTTTTCTATGAGGGGGAGGATATCCCGCTACACAGGCGATAGTGCTTAGTGACTTCCTCGGAAGTAGCACTGAACTCTTAGCTCGCCCCTGCTCCCGCGCGGTGGGTTAGTGCGCGCTCTTGGGAAACGGCACTGTCATTGAAATCGGGCAACGAGTCAAGCTAGGACTCGACAAGCGCTGGAAGCCACGTGGTGGTGTGCGAAGATTTTCTTGTCCTTGATGATCTTGTGAGCCTCTTCGGTGATGGACACTAAAGCGAAAGACCTGACCTGATCACCGATTTTAAATCAGCGGTGTTTGTGTTCTGCTGTTATCTAGGAGTGCTAGAGCCAATGCGACCTGCTCCGCTCTAGATGGAATTGATCAACGATGACAGTGGCGAAGTTGACGACTGTCCATATTGGGCTGCGTCGACAAAACAGGCCGATAAGGGTCATCTCTGGTGCTCTTGGAGAGGGCGAAGGCTCTTGCTCTGCGTTTGCCTACGTTGTGTTGAGGATGAACATTACGGTTTAGTGATACGACTCGTATATGAATTTTGTTTTGGTCTTCTAGGTTTTTAACCTCCGTTCTTTCGTTGATATAGTGTTGATCCCGTAGGAACCACCAGGATCTCCTTTCCAATTGGGTAACTGGATAGACGGGTCACTGTCTACTGCTCTGCGCGGCGTCATGAAAGAGGCTGTCTGCTATGGCGTGTCCTGTGGCCTGCGACTCCCCGACGCCGCTACACCCACCCGCCACTAATGGACATATTGAGGTCACGCAACCCGGCTTTGTAGAGCGCGCGCCGCCTGTTCCTGTGCAGAGCAGCATAGCGACATTTGCTCCTCGTGCATCAGTCACTGCATTTTACGCACCCTGGCGCTCGTCCCGACCGGTATGTTGTGGCATACGAGGCCATATCTCAAGCTTTCATCAGAAACGCCAACAGGATGAACGTCGCGGCTACGACGTCTACGAAAGGGACGCGGCGTCCTGTCGAAGCCAATACCATCACCGCCCGTCGACACGTTCCTTCTAACCACGTTCTCCACCCGACGCGCCTCGAAGCTCAACATCGTCTTCAACGCTCAACATCGCCCCTGCGACCGGTCACCCACGCTTCTCACTACCGCTCGGAAAACTACATGCTGCAGCATTCGGAAGGAAAATTGCCCCGCTTGGACAATCAAGAATATATACCTACAGAGTGCCCGATCAGTTCGTTATTGTAGCGTTAGCTACACTGGCCTAGCCAAGCCCGTTTCGCGCGGCACATCAAGAGCCGTGCTGCGCATGCGCAAGGATCAGTTATGTCACACAGCTTGCGCACCGGAGCCACCGGAGCCGGCACCTCTCGCGCACTCCGCCGCCGGTCTGCCCATTCCAGAGGAGTGACGTCGTAGCCGTGGTAGACGCACTGGCGCCAGCGCGCGCTCGCTGTGCAGTCGCCATCTGACACTGCGCTGGAGCCGCTGCGCTTCTGACTGGCGTTTGCCAGTGTGGTATAGCCACGGAGAAGGAGAGCGCAAATGCTGCTCAACAGCGCAGAAGAGCGGAGAAGCTTGACTCATCGGATCCCGAAGTAGTTGCCTGGCAATTAGCTGTTGAGCGTACAGGAGGAATGAACAGAAGAAGGCTAAACGTGCTGCGGAGACACTGGAGCAAAGGGACGAACGTCTAGCAAAGCGGCGTCGCCAGGAGGCTGAGCGACGTGCCCGACCACCCCTGCAGCAACAACAAAACGCCGTCGATGACGTCAAGGCTCGCCGATCGACTGAATATACTGTGAAACTCAGCGAAAGCGCCAGTGCGACTCGGACCTTCCAGACGGACTTCGTAAACAATCCGTTTGGATATGTGTGCGACGTGTGCGAAAGACTATGGCACATGAAAGACTTGACGCCGCTGAGTATTGCCATGCGTGAAACGTTGAGTGTAGCGGCGGCGCCGCAGTGGGCTGAAACCGTGGGGCGGGTTCGTACAACGTGCAAGAGCTTTCTCGTTAAGCAGAAGATTCCACTCTTTAGCGTTACCAATGGGTATCGTTACCCGGCCATGCCGCCAGGTCTACCGGTTCTGAGCGATGTGGCCGAAAGTTTACTTTCGCCACTCATTCCCTTCGTTCAGATCCGTCGTCTAATGAACTGGAGAAATGGTCAGTTTGGCATTAAGGGACCCGTGGTGAACGTGCCGGTAGACATGGACGAGATGCTAAAGCAGTTGCCTCGCGAATTGGCAGACGATAAGTGCATAGCGGTGAACATAAAGAGGAGAATGTTTGCCAAGACTACCTATCTGTCGAACATGGTTTCTCGCAATGTGCTTGGACCATGGGTTGAGGTACTGAGAGACTCGCCGCTGTATAAGCACTACGGCATAAACATTGACGAGGGACGTTTGGGAAGCCTGTATAGGGAAGCCGTCGCTCCAGACGAAGACGTTAACGTGGAGGCTTGTCCCGATCTCGCCAATTTAGATGATCCAATGAATGTGGCCACAGCTTTGACATTGGACCAGCATAAACTCTAAGCCAAAAAGTATCAACGGGAGCATAGGGGTTAGTTCTTTTAGAGCCTAAATGTGTTGCCACAACCATTGGTCCCTTTGGGGATCAACGGGAAGGGGACGAACGATTACTCTCCTAGCAGTTAGTCTCTTCGTAACTTTAGTACCTACGGTTACTCTCTGGAGGATGAAATGTTCGTCTCCACAATTGCTCCCCAGTTATTAAATGTTACCTGTTAGTTGCTTTCTCTGGGCTAAATGTTGGGCTTGCAGTTACTCCATTGAAATCAAACTGCTTATCAGTTCATTTGTTCCCCAGCTGCGACTTCTTGCGTCTTCCTTGTATGCAGTTTTTCTTAAAAGGTCGAGTATTTATCTGAAACATGCTTTTTCTGGATAGGCATTGTACGCGAGCTGCTCGAGCGAGTTATACGGACAAAATTTAAACAAAATAATAGACAAAATGTAAACAAACGAACAGTTTATTACTCTTTTTCACTACACCACGCAGCATGCTCGCCGCACGCACTAGTGGAGTTGACCGCACACCACTGCTAACACCTACCATGCGGCATATCGAGGCAAATCCCTTCTGCATCTTTGGTAAAAAGTCAATGTCGAATGCTCAGTCCAAGGGAATCTTCATTGCGAAGGCAGAAACGATGGCAACGAGTGAAGGATTCCAACAGGGCGGCACTGTATTCAAACGGATGCTGTCCAGCCGCGTTAAGAAAGTTCGGTATCTTCATTGTGATGCTGAGGATACACCCACATCTTCCATATGGTGAGGATATCTTTATGATGGCGCAATACCCGGAGTCCTTGTGTTCTGGAAAAAAAGATCATTCCGGAAATATTAATTACTTGCGGCAGCAGTGTTGCAATAATTGTTGCTATATCATATCGAATCAGACACAGTAAAAGCACTTTCAGGGAACCTGGGTAAATTGAATTGAATAATAAGATGTGCTTATGAAGTTTAAGAAATTTGCTGTAGGGTCTAACGTTGCAAGCTTCGACATCAACACGTTTGTCCGCGCTCTTATTTATAACTAAAGATTGCGTGCGCTTAGCATGTCTCGCCCGCACCATTTTATTGAAACACTCAATCTTGGTATGCAAAAGGCTTTGAAACGCCTGTACTAATGAACACGACGCCATGAACGTTATCATAAAAATTTATATAATTAATAAACAATTAATAGTGCAACTTCAAAATTATACATAACCAACTTCAGAACTCGGACTACCAGCTCGCTGGTGCGAACGATAGCTGCGCTATTGGCACTAAAATTCAATTATCCAATCAACCAGTTTTATTGTGGCATAACAAGTTAATTACACGGCATAAAATATACAGGCGAGGGTACCAGAGTACAGTGACTGCAACGGGACCCTCGGTGAAGGTTACCGATACAAGGATTAGCGGCAGTATTAAAGTAAAAAATAAATAATGCAAAATACGTACCCGAATAAAAACAAGAACGCAACAATACAAAAAAGAAACAAATAATCTGATAAAGAGATACAGTATATAGACACACAAATATAGTATTAATAAAGGAAAAGGCAGATCAAAACTTAAAGCTAGACATGCACTAGGAAACAGCATCGCATCCAAATTGCCCGTATACTTCGAAGTCCCTGTATAAGCGGTTATAAAGGGACCTTGAAGTAGAAAGAAGGATACGACGTACACGCTTCTGGTTTTCTTTTTCGGAAGGCTGCAATATTTCGGCATAGACAACGCGTATAAATTTAGTACCGTGAATGGCTGCCTTGCAAGTTGCGCTAGCTTCGGCGAACGTTTGGCCCCCATCGAGGCTACGCATGTCATGCCGACCCGAGCAACCCATTAAGCTTTCCTGGTAAAGCAGCATTAGGAATGCTCTATAGCACGAGTTGTGATTAAACACGCACGTTTCGTTGCGAAAATGACAATGCAGGTAAAAAATGTGCGGTTAACATGACATCTAAAAAACACGCAAGTGATATAACGAGAAGCAAGCAAAGCTTTGTTTACACGCACCTTTCAGGCGAGGTCCCATTTTCAGCTCGTAGCATTCCGTTGGCGCAGCAGTTCATTCCACCAACGAACCACGGTTAACACAACGCGGAGAAATGATTAAGAACGGCATGACGAATAGCAGCAACAACACCAAACGCACGAAAACAAGAATACATCCACAGCGCGCCAACATCGTCGCGGCCCAGCGAGGCCTAGCTGGTCACTGCAGCACATGTGACGGGAGAGCCGGCACGCCGCGCATTGATACAACGTGTGCGTAAGCGAAAATTTCTCGCTCGATATTTTTATTTATTTTTTTGTTATGAAAAATAAACGGCGCCACTTCTTTTACACCGCAGTGTTCATGACCGTTTACACTAAAATAAACTGCTAAGGGCCCCGCCACGGTGGTCTAGTGGCTAAGGTACTCGGCTGCTGATCCGAGGGTCGCGGGATCAAATCCCGGCCGCGGCGGCTGCATTTCGATGGAGGCGAAATGTTGAGGCCCGTGTGCTGTGCGATGTCAGTGCACGCTAAAGAACCCCAGGTGGTCGAAATTTCCGGAGCCCTCCACTACGGCGTCTCTCATAATCAGAACTGATTTTGGGACGTTAAACCCCACAAATCAATCAATAAACTGCTAAGAGCATATTTTTTCAGCGGACTATTTGCTTACGCGCATGCTGGCCGTTGGCCGTTCTTTGGCGGCTGCATGCACTCGAGGAAAGCCTCCGTGGGTGCAACCGCTTGCTCCTCGCGGTGCAATTGTTGCTCTCTCTCAGTTTGCACACGGAACCACTGGCCTACAGTTGATCTCTTTGAGGATTAACTGGACGCCGTAGAGACGAACGGCAGCAGTTACTCCCAATTCGCTCGGTTTTGGCTTAGAGTGTAGTTCGGTGTACGATGAAGACGCGATCTTAACCATGGCACCGGGAGATGGCAAGAGACCTGTCTGCATCTTGTATGGTACCCATGCTGAGGAGCTGTCTTTCCCCCAGATATACTTGGGCCAGGCTCGTTGTATAACCCCAGAAACTAAGCCTACTCCGTTTTCCATTGCCTCGAGTAAGATTCGGAGGAAGGATAGACGGGGTGCTTTGCCGATGCACGTATTGTACATGGCTATGAAGATGTTGCGTCACCGTGTTTCGTCGCAGATGACTATGATGTACCGGAGCAACGCGACTACTCGTGGTCTGACCAGACAGGACATCGAAGATCCTGACAAGGTTAAACAGTTGATTGAGCAGGATTTGGGATTCATGGAAGGTGTCCCAAACACTGTGCAATACTGGCACAAAAGGAAGAGCGAGCTGTTCGCCATGATTAGGCAGCTTGGGAAGCCGACGGTGTTTCTGACGCTTTCTGCATCTGAGGTGCATTGGCCGAAATTGCTCAAGCTGCTTGCGAAACTGCAGGTTAGGCCCCAGGAGTTGGGTTTTGACGAAGACGAGATGAACCGGAGCTACGCGGGGACGTTGGTGAATAACGATCCAGCCGCGTATGCGATTTACTTTGAACACATGGTTAGGGTGATTATGAAAGTGCTGCGAAACTCCCGGACTAGCCCGTTTAAGCCGTACCACGTGTTGGAAAGTTTCAAGCGCATACAGTCTCAGCATAGGGGTAGCCCCCATGCTCATCTGCTCATGTGGCTTAATCAAGCTCCGGATGAAGAGGTGCAAAACAACTTCATGCCAAACACAGTGAGGATGGCAGATCACCTACTGTCCGTGGATCACGATGCTTTGGAGCGGCCGAGGTGCCAGGAACACCAGCACACACACACGTGCTATAAAGGTGGTCGTAAGAAGTGCAGGTTCCATGCGCCGTTCTGGCCGATGCCGAGCACTAAAGTGCTTACTCCGCTACAGGCCCCTGCCGACGACGACGAAACCGGTTTGAAACAGTATCGCTTCCCGAAGAACACTCATGATGCGTTGCATAGTGCTCTCGACACCACTGCCTATCAGACCTTCGCTGAAATGCTTCAACGTGACTTTGACGTGACTTTGACGAGTACGACTTTGATCAGTATACATACGTGACTTTGACGAGTATGAAGAGGTGATTCGCAGTGGACTAGCCAGGCCTACGCTGCTGCTGCTTAAAAGAGATATGGATCAGACGAATGTCAACCCCTTTAACTCTTGGATAGCCTCAGTGCTGATGTCTAACATGGACCTCCAAGTAATTCTTGACGTTTATGCCTGTGCATCTTACGTGGTGGAGTACGTGAACAAGGCTAACCGTGGCGTCTCCAACTTGGGCAGAACCATTAAAGCTTTAATCGAACAGGACCCATCGGCTCAGCTGTCGTTTGAAAACGCTATGCGACAGCTAGGGGTGAATATGCTGAATGCAATTGAGATGTCGGCCCAAGAGGCTGCCTGGTTTCTCCTGCGATTTGACATGTGTACCACTAGCCGAGACGTAATTTACGTTAACACCCATTGGCCAGAAGAGCGTCATCGGAGCCGCAAGACGAAGGCCGAGTTGGAGGAACAGGGAGTGCTGGCCACGAGTTGTGACATTTGGCACAAAACACCGCTTGAGCGGTATGAAGACCGTCCAGCCGAAATGGAGGGGGTGACGTTCGCCGAATTTATGGTCGAGTACAATCGCAGTACCTTGAGGAAGCGTCAGAAGCCAGCCGTGCTTAGGTGCCGAAACTACACCATTGACGACGTGGTAAACTATAAGAGGGAACATGTCATGCTGTACGTGCCGTTTCGCAAGGAATTAGACATTCTGGATGGCAATGCCTTTGAGAAAACGTTTGACGATAACAAAGAAGCCATTATGGAAATCAAACAGAGGTACTCTGCTGGTGTAACCGTTTCGGAGTTGATTTCGGCTTGCGAGGCGGTTGGCCGTTCGGAATCAAATCAGACAGACAAAGTGGAACACCCTGAAGAGAGGCCGTCTGCGGTGCCGACCTTGGTGGACATGAACGATAATTCCGACTTGCTCCCCGAGGATGTGACGACGAAGACGCAACAGAAGGTGGTTGCAGCCACGTGCCCTGGAGTCCGCCGTAGAGACGACGTTATGCCGTTAAGCGATTTCTACGCGCGCATGAGGCTGCTTAACGAACGGCAGGCATCGTTGATACGGGAAGTGATACATCGCGTGACTGACCAGACGGCTAAACCGCTGCAGATCTTCTTTACCGGGCCTCCTGGCTGTGGTAAGACCTTCACGCTGCGCCTCATCATGGACGTTTACAACCGGTACTGTCGTAACCGTACCATCTCGTATGGGGATGGCCAGGAAAACAGTGCGATGAATGCGTACGTGGCCTGTGCAACAACTGGTAAAGCTGACGTTGCGTGGAACGGCGTAACCGTACATTCGGCATTCAAGATCGTTATGACCAACAGGAGGGAGGAGCGGGGACTTGCATCAAGTGATTTGAATACGTTTCGGATGCTGTTTCGCGACGTGAAGTGCATCATTGTGGATGAGGTGAGCATGCTGTCGTCGGACCTTCTCAGACAAGTGGACTTACGCTTGAGAGAAATCAGGGCTTCACAGATGACGGAGCCGTTCGGAGGGTTCGACGTAATCTTCTGCGGGGACCTTAGGCAGCTCCCTCCGGTGCGAGCAAGTGAGGTATACAAGAGACCGCGGAGCGGCGGAAGCGTCTACAGTACGTCCGTGCTACCGTGGCACCACCTCTCATACTTCCCTTTAACCGAAGTGGTTAGACAGAGTGATGCAAACTTCTCGGGTCTCCTCACCAAGATAGGCGACGGAAAGGAGCTGAACCGCGACGAGATTCGTGTGCTTACTGATCGTTTCGTCACTCGTGAACAGGCTGCTATACAGTGCCCCATGGCAGTCCATCTCTTCTTCAGTAACAAGGACCTCGACGTCTATAATAGGATGGTTGCTGAGTCTTGTGAATACAAGCATGACAGTGTCGCCATACACATGGTGACTGGCCATCGGAGCAGACAAGAGGAACGTGAGGTACTCGCGAGGATCGAAGACCTCAGTCGTGCGGAGAGTGGCAACCTGCCATCTGTGGTGACGTTCTGTACGAAACGGCTGTATAGGCTGCTGAAGAACATTGATGTGACGGATGGCTTGGTCAACAGCATGGTCGGTACGCTAATAGAGGTTGAGCTTAACGTTGACGATACACCAAAGAGAGTTTGGCTGCAATGTCCCAGTGGTGTGGGAACGTTAACCAAGGCCAAAGTGAGCTACCGTTCTGGCGTGAGGCGGTATACACAATAGGTTCCGATCGAGCCCATCACCATGTCGTTTGCCATGAAGGGAAAAGCCTTGAGGCATGTATCGGTGCGCAGAACCCAGTTTCCTCTCGTTCCAGCAAGCGCCATGACGATACACAAGTCGCAGGGTGGTACCTTCGACACTGTGCTATATGACTACGCTAAGGCTCACCCTCAAAAGCTGGTCTACGTTGCCCTTAGCCGTGTCACTACCCTCCAGGGCTTGTATCTGACCAACGTGCAGCAAGACCATACATTCTACCACCATGTTAGCAATCCAGATAACGCTTTGGTATCAGAATATGAGCGCTTAAACAAGCACGGTCTGGACACAGCATATGCTCGCTGTAGAGCCCTGATGACAAACCCCGCCACGGTGTACACAGTCGCCATGCTCAACGTCCGATCATTGATTTGCCATATGGCGGACGTTCGTGGTGACCGCTTCTTGACCACTGCTCATGTTCTCCTCTTTACAGAGGTTGGTGTTGCCACGCGATCACAAGCTGTCACAGTACCGGAGTTTAGCATGGTTGCTTATGCCAGTCGTGTTGACGCTACCAGAAGCTCGGGAGTCTGCATCTATGTCAGGAATGGGATTGCTGCCAGTGAACTGCCAAACGTAGCGGTGCCTAAGGGTGAAGCCTGTGCCGTTCAGCTTGACGAAAGTGGTGTGATAATCGAAGCCGTGTATGTGTCACCGAACAATTCCGTTAAAGACACTATAGACGTAGTGGCTACGTGCATACCTAGTCGGGCGGCAAGTGAACTGTGTGCGGTGGCTGGTGACTTCAATCGTGTTCCAGACTCTCTTTGTGTTCCTTTGAAGGACATGTTTAACCTCGACTTAGCCAGTCTTCCAACTGCACAGACGACCCAATGGGGAAGCACCATTGATCTTGTCTATCAGAGACAGACAGACAACTCCAAATACTGTGTTGGGGCCATAGAGACGGCAGCGTGTTACTTCACTGATCACCGAGCCGTCTTTGTGGCAATAGAGAAGCAACGTGACGTTGAGCAAAAATGAATATACATGTGCCACATAATACGTATACCGCGTGTGTGTCATTGGAGCAGCAGAAAGCATGACAATCAAGCTAATCCTAGACAATCTAGACAACCAGGAAAGCTAAGAATAATCAGCTGAACCTTTGCTAACGCTACGTATATCCTGGCATAGCCGAGCTAAGCCACTGCAACATTTTTTAGAGTATGTTGAAGGTGTGCCCACACAATTTTTATTTGACACGGGAGCGGCTGTTTCTGTTATTTGCGCTGATTTGTGCTCTCGTCTACGGAAGGTTACTAGTCCTGTGTGTAGCCTCTTTCTTTGTGAGCCGTTTCTTTAGCGTTCCGTTTTTTCCTTTCGAAGCATCAACCAACTCGCCCAAAGACAAGTTCTACTAAGTCTCTACATGTTGTAGCGTACCTCCTTTACTTAGCGCAAATAATGGTGAGATTCCGCCGTCGGCACAGTGCACCGTCTCAGTTTTTAGTGATTGGATCCGCCACCACATTCAGTTCGCAGTGCTGACTTCCTGCGCGTATGTGCTAATGCTGTGATGGGCATTTCTTACTGAGGCTGCCGCCTTCATTTCTTGCCGACAAGGTCTTCTGCAAATGCCGTCAACTGATGATGACGACAGCGGAGCGCTCTCCCGTCACCGTCTTCGCAACGTACCTGATTGTGTGGTGCCACCTGGCCACGAGCAACCCTTGATAATGGCTTCAGACGTAATCGACAGTGGGGACGTTCTAGTCACTGTGTCAGCCCCTTACCTATACAAATAAATTGCACTAGCACCGACTCTCGTTCGCTTCATCAATGACACGGCCCTTCTCGCCGTATTCAACGCGTCAAATGAGCCTATTCTTCTTCCTAAAGGTGCTGTTGTAGTTTCTGGTGCGTACACCCGGCCTGCTTCTGTGATTACCGTTAGCTGCGGTGCGGCACAAAGACGCCCATCTGCAGATGGCGCTCCTACCTCTACCCTTGCTATTAAAATCACTACAGACCTGACTCCGCAGCAAAGAGATAAATTGCTAGCCTTGTTGTCGAAACACAATTCTTCGTTAGACGTACATTCTCCTCTTTTGGGACTGACCTCGGCGGCAGCTCATCGCATGCACGTCTCTAGAACTGCTACTGTGCGCCGTCGGCCGTATCATGTCTCTTCCACGCGAGATCGTCGACAGGCACGTCGACTACATACTCAACGAAAATGTCACCCGCCCCTCCTCAAAGCCACTGCAAGGTTTACTGCGAAGTGCGGAACATTTCTCCATCTTGACCTACTCTCGGGCTACTGGCATGAGGCCCGTGCATGAGGCCTACAAGGAAGAAAGTGCCATTGCCACACCTGGTGGACTTTACGAATTCAAAGTCATTCCTTTCGGCCTTTGCAATGAAATGTTTCTGCACTGCAGAGGCCAAAAGAAAGAATTGCAGGCCTCTGGAAAAAAATAATATATATATATATATATATATATATATATATAGAGAGAGAGAGAGAGAGAGAGAAATGTAAGAAGTATACTCGCTTTCGAAGCATTTGATTGACATTTCGCTCGGAGATCGAGCTTCATCATAATGACATATACGGAGACAGTTACCTTATCATAAAAAGCGAAGGTGCGTTAACAGCAAGTGATACGGACGGTTTTGCCAGCGCTTGCCGTTCTTTGCCAACTTGTGCGTTCACCGGAAACGCGCCCTAGAAAACTTCCTGCTTACCTTGTTTTCTTGCAGTTTCTCAGCGTGCGTTGGTGGCCGCGGCTGCTTGAGTTCCGAAGTTTTCCGCTGATAGAATTATCCCGAGAGTGCTCGCGACTTGGGCAATGCTGTGCGAAGCCAGGGTGTACTCTGACATCCGGAACTAATTTGCTATCAAGTAAAACGTTATGTTTCCCGATAGATAAAACGGAAAGTGCGCTCGGATCACAGCGACCATGCGAGAAAACTGGATTCGCACAAAGAGTACGCAGATCTGTTGCGACCACTTCGTCAAAGGCAAATAAAGCTCAAAGCATACTCTAATGGCACAGAGGCGATGCTAAGACGTTAAGTTCCCAATTGCAAGGTACACGTCGGACGTCGTCGTATTCCACCCATGACATAAACGCGCTGACGATGGAAGTGGTATAGCAAGACGTGAAAGCGGTCTATGGTCGAAAATCCATCGTAAAGGTGTTTCTTGTAGTTGGAGCCTTATCAGTGATGTGTACTGTTAACTCGAAAGTTTGATTCATGATTAATGTTCTCGTGAGTAATAAACCGTAGTAGTTCGCGTGACTCAGCCGAGCCGGACGTTATTTGATAATGAGAACGTTTCATATTCAGTCGCGCCGATCGCTATAGATTCCGATCGGCGCCGATCTCTCAAAATGTACCAGGTGTGACACAAGCGCAGTAACAAGCGTTTCATCGTGATGCGTTCCTAGGCCAAACTTTTGAATTTGTCAGCTAACCCGTTTCAGGCAGCTTAGAACATGTGTGATAGAACGTAGGCTACGCGTTTATGAGACGTGACGTTCCGTACACAACTCCATCCTTTCTTATGTGAAAAAAATTGATGTTCATTCTTACGCCCTTTTTCAATCGTGTTGCCACAGTAAAGTTACCTATTGCTTTAACGTGTGATTTTAAGAAAACTATGCATGCTCATTCAGGCTCAACTTGCTCTCGGCTTGTTGCCCTTTATTATCACTTTATAGCTGTTTAACAAGCTTGTCATAAAATTGAGCAATCTTGATTGTTCAGCCTTCGTGAGATACGTCAGTGGCTCGGCAATCCGTAAAAGGTTCTTGACGAAACGCCTGTAATAAGCTCCGAGCATAAGAAATCTCCACACTGCCTTCTTGTCGGTAGACGGGGGAAAGCAAATGGTAGCAGCTATTTTCTGCGGGTCAGGGCGCACCCCAGACTAATAACGTGGCCCAGAAAAAAAGAGCTCCTGATATGCAAAGCGGCATGTTTCCGGCTTTAAGGTGAGTCCAGAAATCTTTATTGCCTGAAGAACAGCTTCAAGGCGCCGGAGGTGTGCGTCGAAGCTGGAAGCAAATACGGCGACGCCGTCGAAGAATACAAGGCAAGTCTGCCACTACAAGCCTGTCATTACTGTGTCCATAACCCGGTGGAACGTCACAGGCGCCGAACAAAGACCAAAGGGCATGACCTTTATCTCGAAGAGCCCACCTGGTGTTTTGAAACCAGTCTTCTCTCGATCTCACTCGACTGCTTCACTTTGCCAGCAGCCGGTTTCGAGGTCAATCGACGAAAAATACTTTTCACTGTAGAGTCGACGCAAGGCGTCATCTGTCCGTGGGAGGAGATACACGTCTTTCTTCGTGTTTTTGTTCAGGCGACGATAATCGATGCAAAAATGCAGGGTTCCACCCTTCTTATTCACTAACACCACAGGTGACGCCCACGGACTCGTAGACGGCTGGATGATGTCGTCGCGCAGCATGTCGCCGGGTTATTGTTTGATAGCCTCGCATTCCCGTGTCGCAACACAGTAGGTGCTCTGACGAAGAGGATGGGCATAAGCGTCAGTTATGATGTGGTGTTTTGCAAGAGGGGTCTCACGAAGCATCGATAACAATAAGGATCTAGTCGTTGTATTGCTGGAGTAAGGCCTTCAGCTTTCCTTGTTGATGCCTGAAAAGACCTTGACTGATGTCGAAATCGGGTACGGACGCTGCGGTTGTCGTTGCGGGTCCGCGAGAATTCATCATGGCGAAGGCATCGCTTGCTTTCATAAACTCATCTATGTGCGCGACCATCGTACCCCTACTCACGAGGCAGTATTCGCTGCTGAACTTTGTCACCACTGCTTTGGCTTCCCCGTTATGCACCTTGGCTATGCCTCTTGCGACGCATATCTGACGGTTTAGGTACCAAGTGCTGGTCACCCTCGATGACGCCTTGTAAATCGGTAGGTGCGACAGCGGCGGAACGGTTACCTGCTCTTCCGCCACATTCAAGGAACGGTAGATGACCTTGCTATCTGGCGGCGTTGCATTATCCGTGGAAAGCGCGATTGATCAGGATGTTGGGCCGATGACTGCGCCTTATTGGTCCAGAAAATCCATGCCTCAGACGACGTCTTTCTTGCACTGCTGCAGGACCACAAAACTAACCGAACAGATCTCGCTACCACTAGTGACTCTTGCCGTGCAAGTTCCAGTCAGCGATATAAGGCGGCCCCCTGCTGTTCGGATATCTCGTCCTTCCCAGGCAGTCTTTACTTCAATTTGGCAGCGAAAAGACCACTGATGACTAAATAGTCGGCTCTAGAGTCGACTAAGGCGGTGACGTTGTGTCCGTTGATAATCACGACAAGGTCGGCGGTTCGTCGTCTGGCGTTGCGGTAAGTTCGGGGCGTCGGATCGCGGCTGCGGCGTCTTGCTCCGTTGCTGATATGGCGCTTCGGCAAATCTTTGGTGACGCGTTGTCGTGAAGGCTGTGGGCAGGCGGCGCGCTGACATTACGTCGGGAGGATTCGCGCATCGTGGTTCTCGTCGTAGGCCGCAGCGGAAGAGGATCGTCGGCATTGCATCATGAAGCAACCACACCTCCATTGGTTGCTGCCTTTTGTTTGCCAGCTAGGAGATGGGACATAGCCCCGGCTTGGTACAGAGTATTGGCGGCGATCATGTCATGATGTAGCAGCCAGCAGAAGGTGAACGTGATGTTCGTCATCGTCGCCACTGCGCTCTGGCGATGTAGTCGGTGATCTCGCGAAGTCGTTCACCTGGCCGCAGACGCGGCACGTTCATGTCAAAGCCACGCAGTCCCACATCAAGGTACTGGCTATAGTGGTAAGTACGTCCGGCTTCCGCACAGTGGTACCATACTGTGCAGTGGTTAGGGGCGCGCCAAGCGTCAGTTTTCTTCGGCCCGTAGCTCTGGATTACTGGCGAGGGAGATGACATCGGAGGTGGCGGCGGTGGCTGGGGATTAAACCGCAAAGGCGTGGGGCCCTGGCGTGGGTGAGGAGCGGCGACAGCTCGACGTGCAGCAGCGGCAAAGGTCATCGCCTCCGGTTGGGACGGCGGCGGTTGGCGAATTGGCAGCGATCGCTGTACTTCCTCGCGAACAATGTCTTCGATGGAGGCTACTTAAGACAGACGACGAGAACTGGGCGGGGACTGGCGCATTTTGTGAGGCATTCAGTTGTCTTTTCGCCCCCCTTCCCGCTGTACCACTGGATAAGATATGTGTGCTTGAATTAACGAAAATAAAAAATGTCTTGGGGAAAAAAAAACATCCGGCGCCGTTCCTCGCGAACAGTAGCCTTTATGGTCTCGCGTAGGTCGACGGAGACGAGTCTTCGGACTTCTCCGTAATCTGCCGACAAGCGCCGATGGCATTGCCGGGTGAGGCTTTCCAGAGACCTCTCGATTGTCGTCGCCTCCCAGATGAGCACTTGGACAGCCTTCGGTGTTTTCCTTATCAGCCCTGCGAAGAGCTCCTGCTTTACTCCTGACATCAGCAGGCGAATCTCCTCCTGAAATATGTCGGCGTCTGTGTGGCGGAAAAGACGCGTCATTTCTTCAACAAAGATCATGACGTTTTCATTCGGGAGCTGCACCCGTTTCTCCAGCAGTGATGCGGTTCTTTTTTTTTTGGCGCACGACGCTTGCAATTGTGTCCAGGAAAGTGGTCCAAAAGATGTCCCAGGCTCGAAGCATGGACTCTCGGTTCTCGAACCGGGTCCTATCAGCGTCTTTTATGTAGAAGTAAACGTGGCACAGCTTATCTTCCGCGTCCCACTTGTCTAGGGTTGAGACGCGGCCGAAGATATCCAGCCAGCTTTCCGGGTCCTCGCATGACGATACGCGGAAGGTAGGCGACTCTTTGGGTTGCTGCATGACCACGGTTGCCGGAGACATTGCTTCCGTCGTCGTGGAGGCTGTTTTCATCGCAGTCCTTGTCCTATTGTCCTTGTTGGGAAGCGGCTGGTATTCTGGCAGTAGTTCTCGCGGTTTGCGGCTAGCTCGAAGGACCGGGTTGGAGTCGTCCTCCTGGCGGCGTGGGCTTGGCACACGGCTGGACGGGGGCATGCGGTACATGGACCGAGGAGCACCTTCAACAGATGTCACGGGGTCGTGATGGTATGGAAGCAGCATAACTCAAGACGATGTCAGGCGAACTGTTTATTGGGGGAACCTGTGCCCAGCAAAACAAAGCCAATCACACTGCACAGATATAGCGGCGTGAACAGTCTTCGATCGACGGAAAGGCTGATACTGCAAAGTGATGGTGGCGTGACCAGTCGTCGGTCGACTTAAAAAACTGACAAGCAGCGAAATGCGCCGGCTTTTACACACAAGTCATTCCGCGTTCTCACATTATCTCTGAAATTCTAGAAGACACTCAAATGTGCGTGTCAGGCATGCAAAGTTTCAAGAATGGTCAATCAGTTCCCGAAGCGACATGCAAGATAAATGTGGCCTGCGCAGCGCGAAACAGAAAACGATAACGGCGTTCCCCACAAACAATCAAAACAAGCGTGCGTGTCACAGGAAAGCGGTAAGCCAAAAGAACCGCACGTGTCAATAGCATGCTTGGCGACTTCGAGTGTCCTGAGCGAAAGTCGAGAAAGAATAGGTTTAACGGAACGTGGTGTATTTCTATTTCCCATCCGTGCAAGAACCCTCAATGGGAGTTGACAGAATGAATGAATGAATGAATGAATGAATGCATGAATGAATGAATGAATGAATGAATGAATTCAGCATGTGTTCGACCTTTAACCGGAATACTCAAGTTCACGTACACTACGGAGAAACGGAAAACCCTATGAGCAGTATGAGTGTACAGAGCGGGACGAGCTGTGCATCCATTTGCTGTACTCTTGCACTGTAAATTTATGTGCTGTAGAGTAATGGAACGGTGGAGTCGTGTCGTGGAACCTGCAGTTTGTGGGGCCGCAGAGGTAATACAGTAGTTACAAAGCACGTTAAACACAAGCGATTTTATGTTTTTGGATGTGGTGTGTTCAATTTATAAGGTGAACTAAAACAAGGAATCTTTCTAATTTCACGTATATACCTCCGCTTGATCAACATATATATCTCTCTCAGCTTCATCGTTGCAGTAACGTCAAACGACTACTACACCTGCCGAGATTTTTTTTCATGACTTGGCAACTTTTGAACAAAGCTTGCATTTTTGTCAGATGAATCCTTTGTAATCCGATTACGAGGATATAATTTTCAAAAGAGTGTTTATGCCTGTTTTCCATGCGACCACATAAGTTCGTCAAGGCCACCAAATCATATGCCATTGCGGCTTCGCCTCTCTTGCATAGATGCTCCGGGATCCCCCTTTCATGATGCGTGTCTTCATATTCGGTATATCGCAGGATAGTTATCTGGTGTAATGATCGTAAGACTGCAGGATGATGTTCGAATGCTTAGGGACCCTCGATATAGTCATATGACATCAGCATCTCATCTCTGAAGGCGGAATCGGATTTGGGAACAGTCGATTCCCGCCGACAGTTTGCTGCAGTTCTCTTTTTCATATGTTTTATTTCAGTTCACTGAATCATCCACCGTACATCACGCTTCCTTCACACATATCTCATCGCACTGGTCATGCGCTTCAACTCGCAATACCAAGTACCCGGACCACTGCATTCCAAGCCTCCTTTTTTGTACGAGCAGCAAAAGACTGGTATGGCCTTCCTCACGCCATCCGTGCCATCATTAACCAATCTATGTTTGCTTAAGCTATTAAAAACACTCTTGTATAGTTTTATTAAACACCACCATTTAAGTAATACTCCTAGAGGGGGTCTTTAAGGAAATAAAGTGAACTGAAATACCGCCGAGCCCGAAATACGCATGGTCCCATGTCAATAAACACTGTATTTTGTTGATTTCAGTGGGACCTGGTCTGCGGACGCGATTACCACCGATCAGTCACGCAGAGTGTCGTCATGGCTGGCGCCCTCGTCGGCGTGCTGCTCTTTGGCGAAATGTCCGACCGGTGAGACGACATATATCCTCGATCATTTCCCCACTCTTAAATTTTGCTGAGAAATATTTTCTGGAACAGGTATATGTAGCAATAATGCTGTACGGAGGGAATCACACTTCTCTAAAGCGGTCTAGCTGGTCGAGCAGCCGGCTACGAACCGCACCAGCGTTGCCTACCAGTAGCATCCTCGTATTCGAGATTAGATGTTACCGCGAGAACACGCATATGCAGCCATGGAGCAATACAAAATTAAAAGGGAGCGTCACGTGACAATCTTCAAGCCTAGTCGTCAAAGTAGAATTGAAGGATGCTCGGAAATCGACCTTGTCACGTCCTAGGCAAGCGATCGTAGGTAGCTTCGTGGACGCTCGTGTCTTGTCGCCTTTTCTCACATGGGTTTCATTATTTTCTGAGCGTGTCCGCGACGCGTGCGGCACTTTATAACCTGTGGTCTTGCGCTATTAAACGCCTCCGTAACCGAACAACGCAAGGCGTGAGTGGGAAAGGAGCAACTTCAGGGGACGTTGGTATGTGGCCGCTGGGTGCGCTCCCTCCTATAAAAGGTGCGAATTACCTTGTGAGCACGGGCTGTTAGCGTCTAACGTAGTCGTCATGGTCACACTGACAAACAAGTGCTCAAAACAGGGCTAACAAGCGCACAATTGAAGAAAACCGGTTCTAAACATGATTCAAAATAGTTTAATACTGAGGAACGATGATGATCCACTCGTAATAGAAATTCGTTAAAATCGCTTCTGACACGGCTACGCTACACATACACTGTCTGACTTCACCGACTCTAGAATCCGACCACACATCCACACACGACATCTGACTACGCTTCCTCCAGGATCACCCCCGCCCCTTTTTTTTCTGTCAAGTTCAACATGGCAAAGCAAGTGCATAATTGATCGCAACCGGTTCTGCCCGTCACTGCTTCGCGCCTCCCTAGGTTTCACGTTAGCGGAGCTGCATTTTAACACGGAAGTGTTTTATGCCGCGGTCCACCAAGATATCAGCAACGTACTTCCGTAATGGAAGTGCATCTCTGGAAACAAAACGTGGTCGATCCCTCTGTCGTACGAATCGGTATAATACGAAAGTGAAACCTGTCTTTGCGTTGTTGTGGAACGCATAAGCAGTAAACTGGTGAATCGAGGGGCGGGAGATAGCTTGAATACCCTGAACATGTGAATACGTTACATGTACATATCAGCGGCACAGATATCAGCGACACGCCTCAGGGATCCTCGACAGTTGTACACGAGTGAAAATCCCCGAACGACTCACAATGCTCCGGAGTCACTGAATTGCGAGCGTCAGAGCCATGCTCAAACCTGCCATAAACAAGGAGCGTCCGCAAACAGTGACACATTGCAAGCGAAACAGAACAAGCTGTCAGTGGCCCTATTCGTGAAAACACAGTCCACTGCAGTGAAAGGACAATCTTTTGCTTGTCGACGGCTCTTCTTGTGTTGCTGGAGCAGTGTGGGTCGCAACTCAGCACAACTGACCACGCTAGACAAATTTTGTAGCAGCCGCGTTCGCACTCCGCCCGAACGTACCGTCACGCCGCCGCCACTCCCCTAACTTCCGCAGCGGTCGAGGTGAGATACAGTTAGGCAAGTTGGTAGTGTGGTGGCTTTTGTAGAGGGCCTCGATGCCCTCCTCGCCTGCCATCGAGGCACACTTAGCGCGAAGACTACTGAAGCGCTGACTACCGGCGCGAATTAGCACGACAATCTGCTTCGCTCTATTATCGCTATTAGATTGCAGCACCACCGTAGCGGACCTAAGCGAACCAAGACCAGTACGAGGGAGATGATGTTACTTTAAGAGCAATTCTGCTTCTTAAACACTATAGTTCACTGTACTAAACACGTTTACTTTATCCGGACGACAATTAGATGCAACTGGTAAAGTGCTCTGGTGAACATATAAGGCCTATCTGTTCGCTAAATGAGCAATGCTGCGGTGGTGTATATCGGTACAGCTTCCAGGTCACCTCTTCGGATCCCGGGTGAATGTAGCTTCGAGTCTGACTAGGTGGAACTTTTCATGGTGAAGGGTTGTCGGGTCAGAAAAGATTCTAACGAGTTTCTGCTCATGCGCCCGGGCTGTCGGCGTCTAACGCCGTCGTCGCAGCTACGGTAAAGCAAGCCCATTAGCAGTGGCTGACGTTTCCTGTGGGAAACACCGCAGCACCTTAGGACCTAGCTTTGTCATCGACTCTCGTTGTCACGGTAAAGAGAAAACCGTTCCTATAGTCGAAACATATGTGTGTATGTGAATACAGAGCTCCAGACGATATAAGAATGATATATAACAAAAGGATTAAAATGCAACAGCCCTAAAAAGAAACCAAATAAATACATTTGTATATATATATATATATATATATATATATGTATATATATACTTTATGTCGCTCATTTCACATTGGCAGTGGCAACGCGCGGGTGACGTTGGCTGACATACCGGTACGTTACACAGTGCTCCGCCACTCGTGATCATTCATATTGGTAGAGAAGCGGTGATTTCTTCTTGTGATACTAGAACGCAGAAATTTTGGTCTGTCTCTCTGTTTGTCTGTCTGTCACATGATTCAGCTTCCCAACCAAACTTTAAGCACTTGACTAACGCCCAGCCATCTTGAACTGGTAGCTGCATTTATACTTGTGAACATTGTCGACCAAAAAGCCAATATTACGCATATCTGAGGCATAACGTCAATACGCAAGTATTAGGTGGTGTGTTCCTTTACTAGAAAATACATAGATATGTCATTCTCAAGACCCTAGTGTTTGTTAAGCTGCACTAAAAATGCGACGCTATGCACGAAAACGGCATCTGCCGACGATTTGGCGCTGCCACCTGGAATTGGCCCAGCCATTCTGCACAAGCTTGCGTTTCCCGACGGCGCCGCCAGATGGCGTCCATATTTCACGCGGCGTAGTACGCCCGGCAGAAGACTGTCGTATTTCGATGGCATTAGCAGCGAAGCACGCAGATAGGCGGCGAATTATTTTACCTCGTTTTCGCCACTGTAAAATATGAAAATGATGTCGTCTCAAACGAAAACGTGCTCCCAACCCTTTATATACAAATGACGTCGACTGTTACGTACATGACACCAACTGTCAGCTTTTTAACACAAAAGTGTTTTATGCCGGGGTCCACCAAGAAATCCGTGACGTACTTCCGTAACGGAAGCAGATGGCTATCCTATACCTGCTTCCGTAACGGAAGCAGGTATAGGATAGCCATTCGCGTTGTGACTCGCTTTGCTCTGGGAACGCAAACGCGGCATTCGACAAGCAAATGATGAGCCTTTCGCACAACGAAGTGTGCGTTCACAAAACGATCCGCTGACAAACACTTCGTATTCATTTGCAAGGTTTCACCGTTTGCGAACGCTGCTGGTGTCCGGCAAGTTTGCGCAGGGCGCCGGGGCGTTCAGTGCAGTATATCCGGATAAATGTGAGTCGTTCGAGAGCTTTCGCTTGTGTGCAACTGTCGAGAATGCCTGTACAGTGTCGAGGTACCACTGATGTGTACATGCAAGGGCTTCACATATCCAGAGTATCCACCCCACCTCCTGCCCCTCGATTCGCCAGATTGCTGCTTATGTGCGAGACAGCTTTCACTTTCGTGTTATACCGACTCCTATGACAGAGGGTTAACCACATTTATTAACACGAAAATGTTTTATGACGGGGTCCACCACGCCCCAAACGTCACTACCGTAACGGATATGATGCAGTAAAGTAAGCACGTAAGAACAATAAAGGAAAACACTCAAAAAAGTCTGTTGACGTGCTGGGAATCGAACTCACAGGCCCTCGTGCACCACGAAAGGTGCCCCATGCGCTACCACTGTGCTAACGCCGCATATACACGGTGCTGTGCGAAAGCGCCTTCTTGTCACGTGCGGCTCAGCACGCGCGCATTCAGGCGCCCATTGCCTGGAACGGTGCCGCCATCCAGGAGGCACAAAGTGAATCACTGCAGCTTTACTTCGTGTCTCGTAGATGGCGGCACCATTCCAGGCGCGTTCCGGAGTCCGCTTCGATGAACGTGTGCAGATCCGCGCGCAGAGCCACGTTCGTAGAGACAGTAGAGCTGCGTGCGCATATGCGCCGATAGCGCAGTGGTAGGGCGCCGGTCACTTTTCTTAGTGGGTGGCGTTTCCCCGCCGAACATTGTTCGGGCGTGGTGGGAACACGGAAACTGCTGCGTTAGGCGCCAGAGCTTGGCAACCATGTTGACGGGTTCATGCGGGGGCAAGTAAATATGACCTTTGTCACGCGTCATTTACTCTAGACTGTGCCCAGTAATTAGGTGAACTGCTTCAGTTACCATAAAGTGTTGGCCCCTGATGTTATGGAGGCGAATCGTGAACGTGGGTTAATCCACTCCAAACGGTGCCGTACCAGCGAAACACCGATAGCAATGGGCAAGTTCACCTTGATGGAAAAATACTCTTTCAACTGCTTAGGCGAAGAGACACTTGCATTTTATACCGATTCCTTCGACAGAGGGAGCCCCCACATTTTTCTCTTTCTTTCTTTCTGTTTCTTCACTATCACTACCATGTAGCACTGTCACGGTTACTGTCACTTTCATATAGCAGTAGGATGAGGGCCAGGATGGACAAACCCGTTCTAGGTCAACGTCACTTTCGAGAAAACCCAGTTCAGGGTCAACATCTACAGCGCTAATGTGGCCTATATAAAAAGGAGGCGATAGATGTTCGGGAAACTCTTCCGGCTACACATCCAGAAGGGCTGCAAAGCGCAAGACTGAAAAATCCTTATCTCGCAGTGTTTGCTTTTCCATAGCATCAACTCTGCTTCGGTCGCATCGGTCCAATGAACGCCGCTGAGATAAAACCTAATTGCGTCACGTACCTAAAAAGCTACGTCACATTAAGCAAATGCGCTTGAATGCCTAAGAATTCTGTGTTCGTTGGACTTGCGTACTCAGTGAAATTTTTAATATTTTGTTCCTTACGAAGATGTAGCCTGTTACTTGATCGTACGACGACAGAATATGTCGTGCTACGTAAACGAAGAGGAGAATGCCTCACTAACGGGGCTGTAATAAACATTGAAACTCCCTTTGAAGCCTTATTCTTAATGTGATTCACAGCAGTTAAACTACAGATAATTTTGTGTCGCCCATGGTATAGGGACCGTAAACAATGTATCCTTGCCTTGCAGCCTGGGTCGTCGGCCGACGTTCTTCACCTGTGTGCTGGTCATCACTATATTCGGGTCGCTGGCATCCCTTGCGCCAGCTATTGGCTGGTACAATGCAGGCCGGTTCGTTCTCTCCATGGGCGTCGCTGGGTGCCAGGCCACAACCGTTTCGCTTCGTACGTACCTCCACTCATCACAGTAGCAATCAAGGACACAGGCCGGATGAGTACGCTCTCGTTCAGTTAAAGTGACAATAAAGACGATTTCCCGCGTATTACTAAGCTACCCTATCACAATACCAACAGCACCACTTCTGCTGCAAGAGAGCGCTTAGCTAGCGAGAAAATGCCCAACAAGGAAATACAGGCAGCGACGCTGCCTTCACGTCCCAACACGAACTCGCTCTTAGTTCACAGATTTTGAAGGAACCTGCTATTATTTTCCGCCAAAAATGACCCAAGTTGTGCGGTAAGGGGCCAGGGACTTAACGCAGCCAGTTTTATCAAATTTCATTGAGCCGAAATTGGGCAGCGATACCGAGGGCCTTCGGCGGCAGTCTTCGACGCAAAAAAATGAGCGGAAGTTGCCAAAACACTAAGGAAATACTTTGAAATCCATGACGGCGCGCTTACACTCGAGTGCTTGGGTGCTAAATTAAAAAATGAAACTTTAACTTTCGTTTTCTCTTATAGTACTGATTGATTGATTTGTGATTCTCGGAGTTTAACGTCCCAAAACCAGCTCTGATTATGAGAGACGCCGTAGTGGAGGTCTCCGGAAATTTCGACCACCTGGGGTTCTTTAACGTGCATAATACTGAACCTATGGCAGTGAAATCAACGGCGATGGAAACAATAATCTATCGGACTGAACTGGTTCATTGTTTCTCTTTAGTGTCTCTCTTTAAACCTGATTCACAGGAAAGGTCCAATCCACACTATGAGATATGCGTCGTCGCCGAGGGGCAGTGTGAGCCCGCGTGTTCGGTGTGGGTATGGAACATCCACTGGATTTCGAGCCCGTTCAGTCCAGTATTTGTGGACCGATGTGTCCACAGGACAGGACTATTGGATGAGTCTGCAAGGACGTCAGGCATTATGTCAATAAAAAAAATTCGGTTATCGGGTGCCAAAAGGACTTGATGGTGAGAGACATTATGCCTTCTGGTAAAGATTCGCTTTGTCACCTTAATTACATTCTCAATTCACTTCAATCGCTCTTGATTAACTTTGATTTGTCTTCTATGGGAGGCTGTCGTGCGTCAATTGCTTTCTTAATTGTCTTAATACACTCTTATTCACAGATTCATTTGCTTTAATTTGCATTCTTAATTCTGTCACTTTATTCGACATCATTTCAAAGCAGTTATGCATGCTTTAGATGACGTGCCGTGCCTAGTACGATGTCATACGATGTTTGGTGCCATTCGTGTAGTCGCCCACTGCGAAGGCAGGCGGTTACATTTCGCGCTCCATGAGACACATGCGGCTTTCGCCTTATATACGCAGTATGTCCGGCGACACAAAGAAGCGCCGGTTCGCCGTTACTGTGTCTCCGTTGTGCTAGTTTTCTGTGCTGTAGAGTAGGCTGAACCAGGCTGGCATGCGAGCATGCATCCGCCTATGTCGCTGTCTGCGTATACTTCTGGTGAGTAGATGGAGACAGAGGGGACTAGATTTGTACACCATGTTCATGAAAAATCGATAGCGTCTTCTGTACCAAGCTCTATGTCTACATTATCTACACTGCCGACGAAACTGTGCCTCAACATGCGCAAAGTCAGAATTCATCATTTCACTAATGAACATTTCATAATTTTTGTACTTGCACGCCCGTATCCGGCGTTTTTTTCATAAATCTATCGATTCCACAAATGTGCACATGATCTGAAAGATTGATGTCACCAACGATGCCGCGATGTTTGTTTGCACATGGTCCGTTCAAGTAGCCAATGGACTTGTAAACCGCATCGGCTGAGAAATTAAATGTAAGAAATTGAACCTCTCTAGAAGAGCACAATAACCCATGCAAACTGGGTTTATAAAAGCGTTGTCAGCATCAGCGATAATTGCGGCCGGTACACTAAAGTAATACCACAAATGAGAAAACAACTACTTTCTAGTTAAATAGGCGAAGCTTATATGAAGAGCACCCTAGGTGACGCCCACAGCATAGCCATTCTGTACATTGTGTTGCCAGTCATTCCATCTCTGCCCCGCCACGGTGGTCTAGTGGCTATGTCACTCGGCTGCTGATCCGAGGGTCGCGGGATCGAATCCCGGCTGCGGCGGCTGCATTTCGATGGAGGCGAAATGTTGACGCCCGTGCGCTGTGCGATGTCAGTGCACGTTAAAGAACCCCAGGTGGTCAAAATTTCCGGAGCCCTCCACTACGGCGTCTCTCATAATCAAAGCTGATTTTGGGACGTTAAACCCCACATAATAACAACAACAACAACATTCCATCTCTAAGTCATCCTATTGCAAGGACCCCTTCAATGTGAAAGTGATGTTACCGCAGGCAGTACTAACTGCGGCACTAATTCTGGAGCCGAAGCGACGATTATTCCAGAAAATGGGACCGGCTGATGACTGCCTCATCCAGAAGTTATGTCTCGCTCTTTCCAATGACCTCAAGGCGCCTAAGTAGTTCTGATGGTGTGTAAACGGGAGAGCATTCATTGTCGTCGAGTTTGGCACTAGAATCGCTTTGGACATGCGTCAACATAAAAAGCACAGCGAGCGGCTGCGGAGCGCGTACGGCAAGGATGGATGGAAGATGGACGGACAGACGAAGGAAATGACGGTGCATCTGCACTGTCGTTGCTTGCCTCCGAGTAAACCACGTCAGCGTATCCGTCTGGTGGTCTAGCCAATGGTTTGGGGCATTGAGGGGCCAGTAGAGCTCCTTGTTCATTGTCACGTACCCTACACGTTCCACTAAAATTCTGAGGAGGGTATAGACTTATTCCTAACGTGTAGCGCAGAGCCTAGCGGCAGCTCGCCCCTCACTCGCCTCCTTTTTCTTTCTCTCATAGCAACCCCCCTCCCTCCGTGTAGTGTGGGAAGGTCCTTCATGCTCTTCACTAACGTACGTTTTCTTATGCCGATTTTGGTACATAGCAGATTAAGGAAATTATTGAGAGAACTCCAAGACTTAGATAGATAGATAGATAGATAGATAGATAGATAGATAGATAGATAGATAGATAGATAGATAGATAGATAGATAGATAGATGCACTTAGTGAACTAAGTTCGGCACGAAATACTTCGCATTTGCATTTGTTTTGCGTAGCAAAATGACTCCCTGTTTCTGTCTCCTACGTAGTGATGGAGATAATGCCACCGAAGTACCGGATGATGATGAACGTGGGTTTCGGAATTGGATACACAATTCCGCTGCTGCTGTTGCCGCTTCTAGCGTACAACATCCGCCACTGGGGTTACCTGCAGCTGGCGACCGGCCTGTCGGGGCTCCTGATGATGCCCTTCTGGTTGTGAGTACATCTGTATTATATAAACGCTCAGAGCATGTATACTCGTGTCTGTTTACTAAGGCCAGTTCGTCGATGTATCCGGCATGCAGTACGGCTCTTCTAGTCTCTATCAGGTGCCTTTCTTGCTATGTGGCAGTGGGAGTGAGGAAGCTTAAAATTTTCCGCCATACCGCACAGAATTCCTCGTAATAAGCAGTAATAATAACGCTTCTGCACCTGTCATCACACACAAGTCCTTCAAAAATAAATGGCAGACGACAGAAGATATGTTAGCAGCTTAAATACAATTTCTTTCTCTTTCAGAGAACAGCCGCAGTGTTTACCCTTCACCAATAATTTTAACACATATGATCAAAATATTGTTATTCCGTTTCTTTGCTTCCTTCGCAAAGTATATATCTCACGAAAAAGTTCTATGCGCGGCTCACTATCTCAAATGCCTATGACCAGCGCAGCTGTGGGGGCTTATCAGAGTAGCAAGGAAAAGCTATTTTTTAGCAAAGCCACGCCAAACTTTTTTTGCAATATGTCAACCGTCTCTCTCTCTTGTCTTTCCTCTCTTAACGCGACAGTGTTTCATGCCGGGGTCCACCGAGGTCCACCACGTACTTCCGTCACGCAAGTACGTCACACTCTGCAGACGCGGAATGCACAGGCTTTATATCTTCACTACACTGCATTAAACTTTGTATCTAAGTGATTTCCAGTTAAAGCGAAGGTGCTTAGCAAGCAAAATTACTCTTAAATTAATATCGCCTCCCTGTCTTGATTCGCAGCGGCGGTACCGCTATCTGGGAACGATGTAGCGAAGCAGTGGTTTGTCGTGATAATGCGCGCCGGCCGTTAGTACTTCGGTAGTCTCAGCGCCCCTACCACAGAGGGGGTTAGCGGCGTCCTGCTGGCGCGTTGCTACAGTGCCTAGAAATATACTGACTAGTGTGCGGAGCGCGGGCTAGGAGATGGCCCCGCCACTGATGACTGGCGACGGTGCCCGCTTGGTGCGCTGCTGTGCGGGTGGGTGCTGTGCGGGAGAGCTTGGTGGCCCGGCTACCGCCCCGTTATAAAGGGGACGCTCCTAATATCCATCCATCCATCGTGCATCTGCGTTCTATGCGCGCGCTCTGGAAGCGCTGCAAAGCTTTTATTAAACCGAGCCGCGCGACGCCAACGCTTACTTTTTCCGTATTTTTTCGGAGAGCTGCCTCACAATTCCACTGACCCACTTAGCAGACAGCTCAGTGTAATATTAAGAAATAAAACACTGTTCAGCGCAGCATTAAAACGCTAGTACGCCTAAAACAAGACAACCTATTTCTCAATTTGCATCCTGACTAAACAAGCTGCTTCTGTCAAAGCTGTATTTTACAACATTTTATAAATTCTCTGCCCAATGAGTTTGGCCACTGATAAGTGTTTGAATTATACGTAAGGATATCTGGAAGCAATAAAAATGATAAAAAACAATTCCAGCGAGTAGCACTCACTGCAAACGTAACGTACTTTACAGACCCAACACGACAGAACAAACCAGGCCCTAGAGAATACGCAGTTCGCGTTAGTGGCAGCGGCGTAACTTAAGGAGTTTTTTCCGGTACCTTTGACCTTCTGTTTTCTCGTTCAGGCCCTCAACAAATTCTGGACCTTAAAAGGCATAACGTTTCCGTATTTTCGGAGAGTTCTTTACAAGACGCTTGTCATATAGACCTCGAGTCACTTTCACTTTGCGTGTTCTTTGCTCTGAATTGGAACGCTGGAGTCCTTCCGATGCACCTCCATGCGGGACGCATGAGAGTCAACCCACGTATCGCCATCGTCAACTGCAGAGCACAACACGCGTCGGTCCATGCGGAGAGCTTCGCGCGTTCCTGACCCCATCGACACGCAGCGCCGCTTGCGGCATTTTCGTGCAGTCATCACTTGCGGGCCAACCTCTCTCGTACGGAATCGCGCGCTCCGGACACTAGATATTTTTTCTAGGCCTATAGCGTTGCTTGGGGCAATGTAGAAAGCCGCAGCCGCTGCATAATTTGTCTTGTGTGGCGTACATGGTAGTTAGCTGTGTTTGGACGCGCTTTGCTTCGGAAACGCAAAGACTGCCGACGGCTGTCGATATGCGAATGATGCTCCTTTCACTGTAGCGGACTGTGTGTTTGCAAAACGATCCACTGACACACAGTTGGGCTTCGCTTGCAAGGTTTCACCGTTTTCGCATGCTCGTGGTTCATGGCAGGTTTGCGCAGCGCAAGGCAGTGTCTCCGGGAAAATGTGAGTCGTTCGAGAACTTGCGCTTCTCTACAATCGTCGAGGATCCCTGTGCAGTGTCGATGTGTCTTTGAAGTCTACATGAAACTGGTTCACGTGTCCAAAGTAGAAAACCCACGTCCCGTCCCACGATTCACCAGATTGTCGCTTATGTATTTGACAGGTTCGCGAAGACAGGTTTCAGTTTCATGTTATAACAATGCCTGTGACCGTAGTTAAATTTTGGGTGATTGCTCTCTTCTTCCTCGATGGATCCGATGTCCGCGGCGACATGTTGAAGGACGGAATCTGGAGCAAGATGTCCTCACAGCAAAACACTCAGGTTTATTTACACTATGTTACATAACTTGGCCGGGGTGGCCACTACTGTCACAGACATCACACCACAACTGGGCTCAAACCACGACAAGCGGTTCTTTCCAAGCCCTTAACGTTTGCACTCAAACGTGAATAAGCACTAAGCTTTAAAACTTCATATCTCGTCAGAGGCAGCACCAAGCTTGACCTCTGACCACCTTGCCGCGTCCGCGACACGAGTTTGCGCTAAGCTTCCCTCCTCTCTTATCTGTTCTCGGTTAAATACACCTGATCGCCCCTGCGACCGCCTTCTGGGACCCACCCATATGCAGCACTTCACCAATAAAACTCGTGTTCACTCTCTCCACGAGAGCCTATGGTTACGCCTTCGCGTTCCCACACTTCGACCCGCTTGCTGCACCGAGCTTCTCCGAAAGATATCATCGGCCACTAATCTCGTGATCAGTTAGCAGAACTCTGCAGCCGGCCCACATTGCCACTCTACCCGGAGGCTTGCAACCAAGCCGCCGCTTCAAGAGAGGTCTATTGTACCCAAAAGCACTTCCGTACATTTCCACGGCGGGGTCATCTCCCCCGAACGGGCGACCCTTGGCGACAAGTCGACCGCGCCAAAAGGTGAAAGGATTACTTTGACAAGGAGTCCCCGCTGTTCTTGCAAGAGACTCCCCCCCCTATTGTTCCTTTCTCGGATGCCCCATTTTCTCCGAAAATGCTCTACAATGCCGCAGTGAAGAGACCTGTCACCCGTCCTGTCCCCTCTGCTGTGCAGCTATGTACGTCACAGCAATTACTGACCGCGTGAGTCGCGGGAACAAAGCCGCCGCTTTAACTGCGTACAGAGTGCATACCACGACGTTTCTACGGAAAAGCCATGCGCTAGGCTGCCGTCGCCTACTACCCTGTCGATCTGCCGCCGAACATAATAGTCATCAACTACATCTTCGTTTCTTTCTCGCTCTCGCTCTCTCAACCCACTCTCACTCTTTTTCTCTCGCCCATGGCAAGTTGTGCTAGAACTGTCGGTAGAACGTAATCATTAGGTTCTCATAAATGCATATTCTCCATACGTGGCTGTATAGCCTAGTCGTTTGATGCTCGCCTTGGATCGTGGGTCTCCGTATTCAACCCCCCCCCCCCTCCCGGAATATATGTTATTTTGTGTTGTCTACTTTGCTCACTCTCCGTCTGTGCCCCTTTCTTTTCGTATCGGCACATACTCTCCTCATTTCGCATTCTCTGCGCATCGCTCGATCCTGCGAACGTCAACACGACCACATAGTGAGGTGTTTGAACAGCTTCGCTGCTAAATATGACTCATTTGATTTGTGGGGTTTAACGTCCAAAACCAGCTCTGACTATTAAAGACGCCGTAGTGGAGGGCTCCGGAAATTTCTACCACCTGGGGTTCTTTAAAGTGCACGGACATCGCACAGCAAACGGGCCTCAACACTTCGCCTCCATCCAAATGCAGCCGCCGCGGCTGGTAGCAAAATATGAGGCAAGGGCACACCAGATGTGTAACAGCTGAAATGCAAAGCATGTAGTCTTTCGTCTACAGTGCTGGGATATGCCATCCGTGGTTTCGAAGTAGCCCGTGCACATGATAAGTGGCGGTATACCATTGCCGAAACCTTTGTAGGGCAACCAGTTGGTTATTCTTCAGTTTTTATCTACAACCTTCGCACTCACAATTTGTTGCTGAAGCAAACAAAATTAAAAGTTTTCTCAATAAGTTATCCTAATTAACTCACTTTCTACGATGAAAAAATGGTTTACACTAGGGCACTTGCTTTTCAATATCGCTGAGTTTGCGGCAACTCACCTTCAAGCTCGGTTATTTTTCAAAACTTGGTTACATTTAACCGGGAAACCCTGTGTGTTAGGACTCGCGTGAGAAATGGGTACAGACAAACTTTTATACAGACGTATATGATAAATGAAATAACTAAATACATTAAAAAAACTTACCTTCCGCTTCTTCCAGAAAGACCCTGGGTAAAACCCAACACCCGCCAAAACAGGAGCATAAAAGAAAACTTTAATACGATGTTTCGTGAGCCGTACGGGTTTTTTCTTCACGCTGAAGTGAAAGGACAACAACCCATGCTTTAACAGGCTGGTGTAATTGTGCAAGCATATTTCGCATTCTTCTTCTATAATGCCACGTGTCCGATTTAGTGTATTACTATAGTAGATTGAATGTACGGTGATTCCATTGTAGGCGAGAAGATACTGACTTTCTCGTGACGATGATTTGTGCTGGTTTCCACTAAATTGTATGGCCCGTGTCGACGGCGTGCATGGCCAAAGCATTTGAATCAGCATATTCCTTCGCCACGTCATGCTGGTGCTAGGACGCTGATTAAAATTCCCGAATTAGCCAATGTATGACTTTCCGCGTGCGCGTTATTACAATGGCACAAAGTCATATGTAGAAAACTCATACATTGGCAAGAAACCCACGTTCGCGTCATGCGAACGTGGATCTTTCAAAGCTTGCCGCGAGTTAACATCGCTATATCATTCTAGCAGCACGTTGAAACTGTGTTTCGTTGTCATTTTACACTGTTTGGCCCATCAGTTCGCACTTGATCCTTGTGCTTACTCAGTATTTCTGCCATAACACGTTAACAGAAAAAGGTTTGCTTGCATTCTGCGATATTTCACGAATCCATTGTCTAGTTCGTGGCACCAAGTGAAAGCAAAGGAGGCCCGACGCGCCGTGCAGTGCCTCGAACATGTTTGGGCAGCAAACGGGGCAAGCAAAGGGCCCCGCTCCATTTTGGCGACGTCCGGAATTACTCGACTCTTGTGTCCGGTCTATCACCATTTGTCCGACAAATGGCTCGCGTTTCTTGAGAACCGCAAATGCGCGCTGTGATATCAATAAATGTGGCTAAATAAACATTTTGCTCTTATGCCGCTCAGTTTTTTCTGTAATGTATACTGTCTCCTTTGAAGTTTGTTTCATCTCATTTCTTCAAGGAAACTATAGCCTTACTTTCCCCTTTCCCATTTCATTTATTTAAATGTTTTTGACAAGAAGCTTCATGTAGAAGTGAGTTTGTACGCGCGCCTCTTTTTTTTTTTGTACCCGTCGCTGGCGCAGCGCCGCGCCCTGTGATGAGTGAAGTGGCCATGCGAGGCAAGTAAAGCACAATTATCTTCGAAGTGCGCGCCAAGCATTCAGCGACGAAAACGACGACGATGCATTGTAATCAGGGCACGCGCTGATGTGGAGCATTCCAACTAATCAAGAGGCGACAGGACAGAAAAAATAAAAGGATCGACGATTGCTTCGTATTCAATTGTTCCATATAAAAACTACAATCGTAATATCCAAATTCACGTTAAAAAATGAATAAACCATTGAGGTAATATAATTTTGTAAATTCAAGTCAAATCCACCTGGGTCTTGGCTAATCCCCCAACGTGGGTGGATGCCAAATGTTAAGCGTCATCATTACCATCATCATTGGAAGAAAGAGTTAGGCAGAAGTGTCTGGGCATCGAGAAACCTGGGCGCGGGAGCAGAGACCCGGTGGTTGCGGACTCGAGGATTCAGCAGGCTCTCACCTAGGGCCACACCAGCCGCCCCTTCGCTTTGGGCCCGGCGTGGGTGGAACGTCGCCAGGACGTTCCCGCCAGGAGAATCAGTCTTCCATTGTAGCGAGTGCAAGCCACCGCCCGAGATCGGCATTGCAGGCGCCGTGCGCGGCTCCTGGTCAAAGAACTCGACAGCCAGCAGCGTTCCCGAGAGCAGCGGCCGCCATTGTGTCCATACCGCGCCGCTTCACCTTCGACGGTCCCCTCCCTGCATTGACCTTGCCACAGTGTCTTGACTGCCCCCTTGCCCATCCGTGATCTTTTTTCTGTTTTTGTTCTGCCCACCAGACTCTTGCTGTATTCCTAACAATTCCTAGCATTCTGTATTCCTGTTTTATGTTCTATTTCCTTTCGGTTCATTTATTTATTTTAGACGTACATGATCCTTTTAAATACATTGTGTGTTTCACTGCATAAGCGGCTTTGTTACTGCCCAAATCACTGTTGCGTCACTGGTGTTACTCGTACAACGCGAGCGTCTCGACTAAGAGAGAGCGTTTTCTCCTTCTCTCTCCCGCTCGTTGCAGCCCCATGGAGAATGCCTCAGCAGCCAGCCCAAGTTCACACGTTGTTGACCTACCTGGCGTCTGCTACGAGCTCTTGCTGCGATACACACACATAGGCACAAAAGAAAACAGCACTTCAAACTGATTAAGTATATAGGCGTACACGCGCGTTCGCGCTCCTCAGAAACTTACAACATCCGGCGGTCTCGTCAAATAAAGATTCGAACACATTATGCGCCTTTCAGGAAGCAAGTATATATATTTTTTTAGTCCGGTGTCGCACTTGTTTCTGATTTCAGCAGGCCTGTCAACACGCCTGTATCCAGAAGCTTTTTCTGATAGGAGGGGGCGGGGGGGGGGGCACTTTTAAAATTTCTTTTCTATACGTGGAAAGCACCTATTTTTAGTAATTATTTCTATTTAAGAATTGGATGGGATTGGGGTGTGGGGCAACTCCGTCACAGGGGCCAACTTCTTGGCTATCATAACTACCTATCAGAAATATCCTCTGCTCTCATCAGAAAAATATACCTATTTTCTACAGTGCTGTGACGCATATGTAGCAGGCTTTCTGCTCTTGTGCAGTTTCCTGCAAGAGTCTCCGCGCTGGCTGCTTACGAAAGGACGCTACGAACGCGCCGAGCAGTCCCTGGTTCGCATCTTGAGGATCAATCGGCGACCTGTGCCTGACATGGACCAGACCATGAGCAGCCTCGTTCTCTTCACTAAGTCGGTGAGCCGTAATGTCCCGCTGTCCGGATGCAGCTCCTTTCGGGTATTGGTATATAGCTATACGAGTGACGACTGGTACACGCTATAGAGGTGTGCCAATATTTGAGTGTTTCGAATATTCGACGAATATTGCGCTTGTAATATTCGTATTCTATTCCAAAATCACCTATTCCAAGGGATCAGATCATTGGTCCCATAATTCTCTATAGACTGCCTGATCTCTCCTGCACACGGGCCTGACGAACGACGCGGTTATAGGTGCGGGACTAAGCCCTGATGGCTAGACAGTGACAAGGGCGGCCATACGCGTGATCCACCGCGCGCCAAAATGATGCGCTGTTGCAGTGAGCAGCTTCAACTATGAGCCTGAAAGCGCCACTCGCGCTTATGAAGCCGCACTGGTGCACTGCACGCTTTCAATGGACAACCCAAGTGGTCCGCCGTGAGGAATATTCGCTGCCGCCTATTTCTTGCCGAACTTGAGTCACTTTGACCGTATCTATCTATCTATCTATCTATCTATCTATCTATCTATCTATCTATCTATCTATCTATCTGTCTGTCTGTCTGTCTGTCTGTCTGTCTGTCTGTCTGTCTGTCTGTCTGTCTGTGTAGCCGGCAACATGTCTGTGCTCTCCTCGTCGTCTTCACTAACAGGACATTCTCCGCGGAATGATCAACTTAGCGCGAAAACACACGGACACGAGAAGAAACGAAACGGACAGGACGGGCGCGTTCTCGTGTCCGTGTGTTTTCGCGCTAAGTTGATCATTCCGCGATGTATAACCAACTAGCCCAGCAGTCTGTCCTACTAAGGACATTCTCATCGTGTTCGTCACGATCAGCAATACTGCACTCCAGTGTCGCTCATAACAGTTTGGCTTGGCCCACGGTATTCGGATGTGCGCCACAGGTGTTTTAATTTCATAGAACTTATGTCAATGAAGGACTAACTAAAATAGACATTTAACATATCATTAGAACAAAGTTAAAAGCAAGAAAGGCGTGCCGTTTATCGTAGCTTCCATTTGAAGTGTAGGCATAACAAGCACAAAGACAAACGCAGCCTACCAAGCAGCAAGTGAGTGTCGACACCGGGCCCCCTGTGTACCAAGCAAGCACGGCACCACTAGGTCGTCTCATCCCACACCGTTTATGTTGTAAACAAACCTATTGCACTAGCATTTGTGGTGATAGTGCTTGCGTAGCGTGAACAGCGCTTCTAAAGTGTGTTAAGCGCTACCATACCAAGGAAATAAACAATACGCATATTCTACTATCACTAGGCATTCTTATGTCCAGCTATGCTCGATGCCGTAGAAATACCTGAATCAGTGATGCATATGGTACGCACATTAGCACACAGTAGCGCGCATTTTCCCCCTACAAAACAGATGTATGCTGCACGCACTAATGTTTGCGCCAACATTACGTCGTACCATGCGCTTGAGTTCAGTCGCCACTCTGCTGCCGACGTTCCTGGTTGGCCTGCATTACCACACACCTACTGATTCCCTCTGCACAAAACGTTTGATAGTGTTCGCAGCACTTGGCTTAACGCCAAAGATTTCGTCTTAGGCAATTTCCTCGCTAACTGACTCGCATGAGACCAATTCCCACAAAGCCCGGGATCTGCATGATTTTTGCCCCGGGACCTGTTGAAGCATTTGCGCAGACTACAAGAAAAAAGAACCACCGCGTTGCAAAACCTTTCCCCAGGAACTCTTCAGTCCCAGCTACTATAGACCCGAGTTAACGTGCACTCTATCAGTGTGGCATGGTAGGTTGTGTCTATGAGAATGGAGTGCCTTCGGCTGGCCTCACCCTAACCCCCCCCTGCCTCCCTTCCCCACATGTGGAGCAACTAACATTTTTTGTGATAATGATCCTTATGAATAGCGTTATGCTATGATATTTATCAATGAAATTGTGATGTTACGAGCCACTCTAGAGACCGTGCTGCAGACAGCATTCTATTGCACGGTGATGGCTTATTAAGTATTTTCTGAAGGCTCATTTTTGTGATAAGTCATTGCAGAAGAGGCGCTTGTCTTTTGCTTCAATTCAATTCTTCTGCTTCAATATTCAATTCCATACTTGAAGTCAGAGTATTTGATTCGTATTCAAAAATATCTCGTATTCACATACCCCAAGAGGAACGCGCAATTTACTAGTTTCCGCCACATTCAGTTTCCGGTGAGCCCTCGAAAATTTCTTTAGGTATGCCGCGTAGTAAAAGAATAATACCATGTCTTACTGATCGCTGAGCTGCAGCTTCAATTCTTTAGTTTATTACATATGCGTGGTAGCATCCTATTTCGCGTGCCTCATTGTTTTCCTAATTATCACTGCACTTTGTGTGTGCTTCGCATGTTGATCGCCGGTTTTTCGCCTGGATTACATACGCTACACTCGGTTTTAAAATACTAATGGAAGCGTCGTACCTCTCAAACTGGCATTCTCGCAGTCTTTATGCCATTTCTATGGGTTTTTTTCTTCCTTCTTCTCAACGCATGCGAAAGAAGAAGAAAACTGGATAAGATGGAGGCTAGAGGTGACAAACACTCGCTTAACAGCGAGGACTTCCTTAGCAGTGTGTCATAGAGTTTCTTACTTACACACTAGAGAGAAATCTGACGCTAGTGTCTATGGCGACTCGTTCAGCGGCGCTTCAACCCCCATGGGAATTATGGGAAGTACAGGCTTCGGATCTGCTTCGGATGGATTTCGTTCTTGAGACTCGCGACGATTGTTTTCTGTGCTTTAAACAAAATGGAAAGAAAATATTTGCTATAATATTTGCTTTTGTCTCCCGCATTCAACAAATGATACACGAAGTTTTCATAACTGTGAAGTTGAAGGAAAACAAAGACAAATTTTGCCATCAGGGTATGCATCATTCGACAATTGTGCTCTAGATGTGGCGCCACGAAGTAATTAATTATATTTTTTGCATCAGTGTAAACAAACACGTGCTTTTCCCTCTGAAAAATACGCAGCATGCCTTGATGGAAATAAAACGAATGTTATATGGGCTGAGAAGTGTTGAGCTTCTAAGAGAAAGACTAAACGTATCGTCTGCTCCGGCGTCTGCTCCGTCCGAGCTCGGGAACCGCGAGCGTCTCTCGCAGACGCTATCGAGAAGTGCACGCGTTAAGTCTTTTATCGAGGTTTCTGAAGATTACCGATACAGGTGACTGTTTCAACGGCACAGACGGCAGCTGGATGCCTCCTGATAGGTTGTTTTCTTTTTTCGTTACCGATTACTTACTGACTGAAGCGCGCGCGCCGCTTGTCGTGATTTGCACGTATCCGCTGTGCTGCAGCTTGGATGCAGCAGCCCTTCATATCCCAAGTAAGTGTGTGTTTAATTTAAAGCGAATTCTTTTCACCGGCGGGTGCATCGAATTTGCCGAGGGAAGCGTCTGTATGATCTGACCGCCCTTTCCACTGCACCACCGCACGACGGCAAGAAAGTGCATGAACGCGGCTTGAACGCCCACATTAGAAAGTTCGCTTTTCGCGCACGCTTTCTATCGAGAGTGCACCAGACCACTAACGAAAAAATGCCGAGTGGCGAGCAAAACAAAACCGGCTGGCGGAATCACGTCATGTGGCAATGCGACGCTGGTTTTTCGCGTTGTACTAGCTTCGGCTGTAGTCGAGGCTGGTTATATTTCTAGCTGTTCTTTTTCCCAAGTGCGTTGCATGCCTCGAACAACCTCGCTGCAAGGTACGCGGGAAACAAAACCAAAACTGCGGAAGTGAATGGCTTGTGCACAGTTTGCAAGCCAACGCGAACGAATCCGAAGCCTGTACTTCCCGTAATTCCCATGGTGGTTGAACGATCGCAGCGCCAGATGACCCTCTAGCTTTATAGTAAGAAACTTTATGCAGTGTGTTTATAAGATGTGCTTTGCGCTCAACCTGAGTGGTGGAAGAGGAAGCTTTTTATAGACTGCTGAGGTTTTTTCATGTTCCAAAAGCAAGATATGATAATGCGGCATGTACTAGCGGAAGTTTCGACCACTTGTGGTTATTCAACGTCCACGGACATGACAAAGCAGATGGGCTTCTATAGCATTTCGCCTCCATCGAAGCGCGACCGCCGCGGCCGTCACCGCAGCCGCGTCTTTCAGGTCAGCAGCTGAAGGGCAAAGCGTGTCCGCCAACTAGGGAAATGAGAGAGAGCACGATGTACCAATTAAGGTAGAGAGATTGGAGTGACCGTTGGGGAGTCTGAGCTGCATAAGTAAAGGAGGCGAAAAAAATGTATCGTGTGTATATACTACAAATGGAAAAATTTCTCTAAGATAATAAGAATACAATAATGATCCTTTATTCTTGAATTCTTAATGCAATTAACTTGCATCACGGGTGGCCCAAGAGCAATTATATAGCATTATTACCACTTTTCAAACGCAAGGAAATTACTTTGAAATTATTTTAACAGAAGTTCGCCATTCGTTCAACAACTTATATGTACCTTATATACAGCGCATTTACATCAAAACTAGCAGCTCAAGCGGGGCGGCCATAGGTTTAACCTGTTTTGGTGATGCGTGTCTATAACCTGTTTCGAAGCTTATTTAACTTCGTTTCGCTAAAGGTTAGCTGCAGCATGGGTAGCGGGTGGACGTGGGAGCGTTTGTCTAAAGAGAAGCCTTCCCTCTCGGTACGACATGATTACGCGTTTGAAGCATCTGCATCGTCTCGCTCCTCTGTCAGACACTCCCGTCTGGAATTTGCCCACGTCATCTATTTGGCAACATCCTTCGTCCAAGGTTTGTTGGTTGCGTTGACGCTCGTTGTCAGGCTTCGAATGCACTGCAAATTGGAGGTATCGATAATCAGTTACACCTAGTAAGCTTGGCATGCATGACTTTTGCCTCGTCGCACGCACCCTGAATTAGCAACAGTTCTGGAGGCGACACACTCATTATCGTAGAAACATCACAAGTAAGGACTATTCGTTATGCTAACTTGCGCAATGGCCAGACAAAGGGACAAGTCAGAGAGCGACATCATATATCAAATATATGAAGCGCTGTTGGCAACAAGAGCTTTTAGTATTACTGCGATTTAAGCTCGTTAAAAATTGCCGCTGAGGGGGATGAATTATCTTTCGGTAAGGCCAGTCTAACTTCCACAACTCTGGAAAAAAAAGCAGGTGTTAAGTAAACAACTTTCCTCGAAATAAACCACTTTTTTAGCTTCTCAGGGACTTGCAGCAATGCCAGCATTCACTTTTTTCCACGCTCGCAGCTACCACGACTTTCGCCCAGTTGTGTATCGCCGCTCCTTTCAAAAAGACACGCATAATTTTATGACCGCTCGGAAAAGCCCGGTGATTAGCAAAACTGTAAAAATTCGGGTACGCGCCATCAGTGCCGCAGAAGCAAAAACAAAGACCGCTGCTCTCTGCAATGTAGTGTGGCCGTGGAGGGCACAACTACGTGTGATGCGCAGCCATGCGACGATGAACTGTACTCACTCAAAGTAGGAAGTGCCGAATACTTCGTGCCGCAGCACGTTGTCTGCAGTGACTCAGCAAATGTGATCACCAGGGCCGATTGCCCCGCAACCTCGCGCATAGCGCTGCTGCGACATATAACGTCGGCGGGCCTTGTACGTAATCGTCAGGTTACAGCTATTTTGCATACAACTTTCAAAAGTGAATTTCAGCTCACTGGCGCCCTGCCATGGTTGCCTAGCGGCTGTGGTACTCGGCTGCTCATCCAAAGGTCGCGGGATCGAACCCCGGCCGCGACGACCGTATTTCTATGGAAGCGAAATGTTAGAGGCCCGCATACTGTGCGATGTCGGTGCACGTTATCAAACCCCATGTGGTCGAAATTTCCTGAGCCCTCCACATACGGCCTCTTTCGTAATTATATCGTGGTTTTGAGAAACAAAACACCGGGAATCTACCATTTTTGAACTGATATATTCACATGACTTCAGTAAACCTCGGCGCTAGAAGCATGCTCTGCGTACATTCGGCGGCGTAGCTTGGCCGCTATGAACAAAATCGTGCTTGTGAGCCAAAATCCAACACCCATGCACTACTGTAGAGATTCCTCTGCACTACTGCCGCATCACAGAGATTCCTCTATAGTTCTTATTACTGCAAAAGGGCGCGACGTGTAGAGATTGCACAAATGAACTCGCTGCATTCAAGCAGCATCGCAGCCCTGTGCTCATTTCTCGGTCCTTTTGTACTTCAGTGTTACACTCAAGGCAATTGGTTTATCTAACCCGCGTTCGTAATATCATATTGTGTATCAAACAGTGTTCAGCGTCCCTGCCTCGTCAACCCCGTAACAATATGAATGTCCCTCCACAACATGGATGTTTCTTTTTTTCAGGAGTCTAAAACAGGCAGGTCATTTCACTTCGTCGATTTCTTCAGAACGCCGAAAGTGCGCAGAAATACGTTGGTTCTCTTTGCCATTTGGTAAGTGTGAGCTTTTTCTACGCTGTTTCTTCTTTTTTTTTTCAAGGATCCGATTAAAGAGATCGCAGGTACTTTTTTGGAAATGATAACGTACAATTACATATATCAGTTTCTCACTTGCGTGCATGTCGTTGTCATGCCGAAAAATTGTATGGTGCCTCATAGGATAATTGTGTTTTACGAGTGGCACACGTACATTGCTTACAGTGGAAATTAGGGGGAAAAAAACTATCTATTGAACAGGAAAGCATGTATACGCTCTACAAAGTTGCCTTAGACGCCTAGCGAAGCCAGTACCCATTGAAGGCCGCATTTGCGACGGCTCCAGCATAAAAGAGGGAAACAAAGGAGACAGATGCCATGTTCACTTCTGAGAAGTCGAAAAGTGGAGAACACCTCTGGGCGCTATGAGGGGTGAGGCATATAATTCCACAAATACTTTTGTTTACATGCGGGAGCACTGTAGCTAAGGAATCTGCAGTACACACGGGATGTCCGTAGAGGAATTAAATGGCAACAAAGTTTCAATGCAAAGATATGACAAAGTGCACCTTAAACACCTCGATAAACACGTCCCAATGAATCCAACGGATAGTGAAGCCAAGGAAGACACGGATGATATTAACTGCATTTTTAACTGCAGTGTAGTAATTGCGGCATAAACGGAAAGGAGATAAAGCGGACGAAAAAACATCGTCCATTGTTGGGGACCGAGCCCGCAACCTTACGTGCACAGTGTAAGAGGAAAGTCCTTCCTAATACCTTTGTCACCGGATTCTATCACCACCTAGATTGGCTCTATCGCCACCATGTTACGAGAGCTACCTGGTGAATATATAAACCGTACTTAATTGTGTACGAGGAATAAGTGGGCACCGAAAAAGCAAGCAGCACCTCATAGAATAGATTGTGAATTTCAAGAAAGTCTAAAATAATTATAGACGAAGAAGGAACTATAAGTTTGCATGCCGAAGGGACGACAAATGTGCTTGCACCACCAGTCTGAAGGTGCAAATGAAGCCTGCAGAAAACGTTCCCTCAAAAACCTAAGTGAACAAGAGCGTAAAAACCGTGCCGATCAATGAGGACAATGAGGAGTGGAACGGCATCTAATTTCCGCGTGGAAACGCGTCACTGGAAACACGCCTCAGCTCGTCCCCCACCCCACCGCCCCCTCAAAAAAGTAACGAGATACCCGTGCCGTGCATAGTATCGCGATACGGCGATATATCGTAAAAGTATTTCACTACTGAGATAGAAATACATTTTTCAAGTGTATCTCGATACAGCGATGCAGATGCTAAAAAGTATCTCTGAAATACTAACGCGATACTGCCTAGCCCTGCGCCGTAATACATCGCCTATACTTTTCCGCATAACAAACGCACACTCCATTCAAGCTGACTATATCAAATCGGTTATGTTGCCGCATATCTTTGAGGCCATTTCGCGCCTAGCTGTAGACACCTATCCCCTGACACTGCACATACACACCTCTACAAAATCTGAATCCGGTTAAAAAGAAGAAAAAAAGAAGCTACGAGTGCATGCGTCACATCGGAGAGAAAGAGAGCCAGCAGAGAGAAATGAATCCGAGCAAAGCCCTTGAGGTGCCTAAATAAGATAATAGTGCATTCAACCTGAGGGTCTATGCAGGTCATGCTTCCAAACCAGGGGAACGTGAGAACATCGGAAGCGCGCACAGCAAGGCTTTTGTTGGCGCTACGTAATGGCATCGCTACCGTAAGTCATGCAATGCACAAAGAACTAAATGCCCTGCTGAGGGTTGTACTATCAGCTACAAGCCGTTCATCGCAGGAAAGACTGTCGCAACAAGGTCACATATGCGCGTTTCAGTGCTAGGGGTTACTGAAAATGAATAAGAGGTAAACTCTCACGGTTTCGGAGCAGCCTTACGGAGACCTATTAACAAATTCCCACCATGGCGTCACAGGCTGGGTTCGCCGCAACGCTCTGTCGTGTGGTGGCTGAGCTCCTGTCGTCGCTCTCTAATGCGCTAGTTTAAAACAAGCAATAATAATGATTGCTTGGTCATATTATGTCATACTGGAGCTGAATGTTTTTCAAGCGACCACGTGGGAAAACTGGTTCGACTGGAACAATACGTAGAACAATGGCTTTGAGCGGCAACTCCTGATTCATGGTGCGTTGACATTCAACGTCCCCTCCACCCCCCCCCCCCAAAAAAAAAGAAAGAAAGAAAACGAGCAGCATCGATGTATGCACACGATACTGAAGGCGCGTTGAAACAAAAATAAAATCCAGCTCACAGTACAGTCGTGCCCTGCAGTAACAGACTGCACTATTTATCGCGTCCAAATGCTTTAAATCTAGTGATCTGACGAGCACGAGTATGTATGGCACAAAAATCCGTGCCACCCATTCAAAGTAAGCAGTAAGGCATGACTACTCGCCGTGGTAGCTTTTAGCAGGTACAGGCATTGAATGAATGACATGATGGTGCCTCTTTTGCGTTCATATGCATGCCCTCCCTGCTATAATCTCCTGTGAGATCTTGTTGAGTAATTAAATAAAAATAAATAAGATAAGCTGTCGCGTGTGCTCAATCCCGGTCATGGCGACCGCATTGCAATGGGGGCGAGACGCGTACCCCAACGTATGTACGCACACATGTATATTCGAGCTCCAGAAGTCAAAATTATTCCTTAGTATCTCCTTAAGGCATGCCTCACAATCATACTATGGGTTTAGCTGGTAAGGCTCAATAAATTATTATTACGGTATGCATACCTGATACGCAATAATTCAATACGCCTTGCTTCCACATGTCAATCGCGCTATCCACGAAGCGCATGACGTCTCGCACGCTTTGTGGAGCTGGTGGCAGGGCTACGTACTAGAGCGACATGCACCGAAAATAATCTGGCAACGTGGGCATGTTTTGGTAAGCTTTTAGTCGCCGCGGCTAGTGCTCTCAGAAGCCGAAAGTAAGACTGGGCGCTATAAATCTGGCCAGAAATAATTAACCGTCGTTGTGGGAGGATAATTGCAATAGAAGGAACAGGATATAATTCCTTTTGGGTCAGTACTTATTTACACCACACCTTTGTTAATACCTTGCACCAAATACCTTTTTCTTTATTCAATACATAGAGGCTTCAGCAAGACTGCGCACGCTTTCATGAATGGTACTTTTACTTGTGAATGCTCCTTAGCACAGCGTACATCTGGCAACAGTTTTCAAGTACGAGGGCCCAGATGACGAAACACGGCGGGAATAACCGTGAACGCGCCGAGATTGCATTCCTCCGAAGACTCAACCAATCTCCATCGGTTTACGTTAAGAGCATACAAATACGACTGGAAGAATTGGCGTTGGCTAAATGCGGAAGCCTCTGTATTTTCATTTCCCCTACGTGCGCAAATGACAAAGCAGAGGATTCCTGGACTGGTGCAATACAGTGACTCACGCACGAGTAGCGCCTGCAGATGTCTTGTTCCTCGATATCGCTCGGCCTATGTTGCAGTCACTGAGATTGACAGTGCCGTCTTTACTTAACAAGCATGAAGAGAACGACGCCGACTTTGCTGCGCTCACAAAAAAAAAAAAGAAATGCGCGAATTTTTCATCGCCTCTTGCCTATAGTGCGTTTTTACAGTATGCACTCTCCTACCACCATGAGGATATGCCATTGTTCTTTGCCTTGTGTTTATTGTTTTCATCATTTTATTATATGTATTCATCTCAGCACCACGCACTTCAACCAGACCGTACAACTTTCCTAGAATGTTACATATACGTATTGATAATGAGCAAACAGACAATTCATTGGCTTCATTGTCTGTTTGCTCATTAACTTGTTTCTAACAAATAAAGAACGAGCCCTTGACCCCTTCCCTTTCGTTATACGTATTGATGTTATTTTTCTTTTACCTGTACTACCCGTTTCTTATCTATGCTACTTAATTAATTTGTTTTGTTTGTGCTACCTTTCTGTAAGTTATCTTTAGAGCTAACACATTCCTCTGCTTTTCTTGACAATATATATTTGTAAGCCGGTATTTAGTGCCGCGGCCGTTACAAAACCACTTCAATGTGCCTACAGGCACATTGAAGTGGTTTGTAACAGCTTTTCGGCTGAGATCCTAATTAAATATCTTTGGAAATAAAAGTTTGACTTGTTTGATTTAACGCGTGTCGAGGCGAGTTTAACTACCTATGAGGCAGTACGAATAGGAGAAGTTTGGATGCGAAGTGAATACGAACAATGAAGTACGAATAGAATCGAGTATTTTTCGAATACTTACGAGCTAAATTGCACAAGAATGTAGTGCCAAAAATGGTTAAAAAGCGCATTATTGCACTACTAATGTCCTTCCACCGAATAGTTTCTATAAAAGGTACATTCCAATCCACAAGATTGATTGATTAGTGGGGTTTAACGTCCCAAAACGAGCTCTGATTATGAGAGACGCCGTAGTGGATGTCTCCGGAAATTTCGCCCACATGAGGTTCTTCAACGTGCACTGACATGGCACCGCACAACGGGCCTCAACAATTCGCCTCCATCGAAATGCAGCCGCGGCCGGGATTCGATCCCGGGACCCTCGGATCAGCAGCCGAGCACCATAGCCACTAGACCGCCGTGGCGGGGCTCAGTCCACAAGAACAGCCAACGAGAAATACGTGCACAACTTCGACTTTGCGATGCGCGGGAGCCTGTGTTTTCGCTGGCATGCAGCTTGCCGTATCTACACGATTGTAGGTTGGCAGTATTTATATCGTGAAATATGCAGTTGCTTATCGCTTTCCCCTAATAACATGGGCCGTCAAAAATCAACTTTAGGAAATCCGGGCACAACAGCTTAGACGGGCCCACAGTGCAGACGGCTCGCTCACTCTTGGGAACCACGCTAAGATGTTTGCTCCATACAGTTTATCGCGCGCGGAAAAAAAAAATTGCTTTAGCCATAGCTCGCTGACCAATGCGTTTGATGTGTTTGCGAAAGGCGGTGAACTTACGTAATGGCCGCAATCTTTTGAATAAGTAGTGGGCAACGGAGAAGCACTAGACTTGAACTTCGGAAGGCCTTCAGGAACACTGAAGAGGATGAGCATGTAATAGCTCGCGTCCACCAGGCGAAGAAACTGATCGTGCAAAATGGCACTCACAAGCTCTGGGCAAGACGCACAAAGGGTTTGAGAAGCATAAAATCGGAATGCACCTTTTAGGCAGCTTTGAGTGTGCCTGACGTTCGGAAGCAAATGTTTATTGACATTGTGGCTCGTATTTGCAATACACGCGTTTGTCTTGGGACGATATCCTATTGTCCGTTAGATGGCAACTCAGGAGTTCAGACTAAGGGTGAGAAGCCGCAAGGGAAAAAAAAAGGCGAGTGCGCTTGCAGTCTCAATGTGATCAAACCTGCAATTAAGAACTATTTAGATAATCACCCTTGTACCGAACACCCCTGTGATACTAAAGCGGCGATGCACGAGCCAATGCATTTGCCTTCCTTCTGTATGAAGCCCCGCCACGGTGGTCTAGTGGCTATGGTACTCGGCTGCTGATCCGAGGGTCGCGGGATCGAATCCCGGCTGTGTCGGCTGCATTTCGATGGAGGCGAAATGTTGAGGCCCGTGTACTGTGCGATGTGAGTGCACGTTAAAGAACCCCAGGTGGTCGAAATTTCCGGAGCCCTCCACTACGGCGTCTCTCATAATCAGAACTGGTTTTGGGACGTTAAACCCCACAAATCATCATCATCATCCTTCTGTATGACTACGTGGCCTCCCCACTGGATAAAAGTAGCCTGAAGATAAAACTTGGGCGGTTCTAAAAAGCCACTGCATGCGGTCCCTGTCTCACTTATAAAAGCGGCACGTGCAAACATAATACAATTTTGCATATAGGAGAGCGAACCCGACTTACGCGATGAGGTCGACGGCTGAATTCACGAAACTGATCGCGTAGCACGGTATTTCTATGAAGAGCATTGCATGTTTCGTGCTATTAACATTTCCCAAGGAAAAGGGATGGGCAATCGCTCTTTTTCTGCCTCTGTCTTTGCGCTATGCCAAACACCGTTTACAGCAGTTGATCGAAATACAAGCAAACATGCTCGCGAACGTGTAAACCAACTCCATTCATGCGCAAACCAATCTGGTGGGAAACAAGTGAATAGTTCACACGAAAGTATCCGGAAGGACACTGTCGGGCTACACGAATACCATGTCCTGCGTTTTACACAGGTTCATGGGCTCGTTCGTATACTACAACTTGGTGCTCACGTCGACGAGTGTCCCCGGCAACCCGTACCTGAACTACGCCCTCTCGTCAGCTGGCGAGATCCCGGCCGCACTGCTAGGCCTGTGGATAGCTCGACGATGGAGCCGTCGCCGTTCTCAGGCGCTCTTCCTGTTGCTTGCAGCTCTGGCCCTGGTGCCATTGCCCTTCCTGCCCAAAGGTTCGACACGCACTTTCTCAGTTTAATTGACAGCGCTTTCCTAAGAATTCTTTGAGCATGCTAAGGCTAAAGTGTGGCTGATCCATCTGTCAAAGGAATCGGTATAACACGACAGTGAAATGTCTGCTCGCATAAGTAGTTGAATGTTTCTTGTTACATCCGAGGTGAACTTGCCTATTGCTGTCGATGTTTCACTCGTGTGGCACCGTTTGCTGTGGATGAACCCACGATCACACATCGCCTCCATAACATCAAGGGCCATAGCATTGTAGTAACTCAAGTAGTTTGCCTAATAACTCAGCACACTATGTAGCAGAAGCCGTGCGACAAAGGTATCAGTCATATTGACTTGCGCCACATTGATCCGTCAACGTTCTTGCCGTGCTCTGGCGCCTAACGCAGCTGTTTTCTTGTTACTATCACGCTTCGAAGAGCAGTCTGCGGCGAAATTCCGCGCACAAAGGAAGGTGGCCAGTGACCTACCACTGCGCTATCGGCGCATATGCACGCGAAGCTCCAGTGGCTCTACGTACGCGGCTATGCGCGCGGCTCTGCGCGCGTTTATCGAGGCGGACTTCAGAACGCGCCTCGAATAGTGCCGTCATCCTACGAGAGGCGACGTAAACCTCCAGTGATTCACTTTGCCTCTCCTGGATGGCGACACCGTTCCAGGCAATGCACGCCTAGATGCACATGTGCTGAACCGGACGAAACAAGAAAGCGCGTTCGTACAGCATCGAGAATGTGCGGCGTTAGCGCAGTGGTAGCGGACCGGGCATCTTTCGTCGTGGCTTCGGGGACCGGAACTCCGATTCCCAGTGCCTTTTATGAGTGTTTTTCTTCATTTTTCTTGCATGTAAAAGAACCCCACCTGGGGTTCTTTAACTTGTACTGACATCGCACAGCACACGGGCCTCAACATTTCGCATCCATCGAAATGCAGCCGCCGCGGCCGGTATTCGATTGCGCGACGTACGGATGATCAGCCGAGTGCCATAACCACTAGACAACCGTGGCGGGGATGTTTTGGAGATATTACGTACTACATACTGTTACGGTGCACTAAAGAATAAAAGTGTGTCACAGGCTAAGAGGAGGGAAGATCTCAATATAGGAGGCGAGGAAGATGAAAAAGGGGAAGGAGTGAGGTACGATGCAGTGGCTGAGAGATGTAGGAATGAATGAAGAAATGAATGAATGAATGAGGCTTTTATAGAGAGAGAAAAAGGAAGATGGCTCTTTGCCGCTGTTGGGGATGAGGCGAGAAAGGATTAGGGCTTGATGAGCAGCTCCACTGCATGCCTTCGCACGGGTCAGTCGACCTCTCCTGCACCACTCGAAACAGGCTACTTTGACTTCCGTTTGTTGGCAAAAATGTTTGTGCTTCATTGTGGGACTGTTAGAAATTATGGCTCAGGAACTGCTGACAATGCCACCACGGGATGTGCCGCAAGGTACACGGAGGGAACAATGCCCTATCGCCAGACGAAATGTGAAAGCCAGAAAACCACTACAAAGCCGACTACAGCGGGAGAGACCTAATAACACCCGTTGACATCCGCACTGACACCACAATCAAAGTTGAAAGAGCCAGCATGACCTAGGTTAGCACATCTGCACCACAATACATTGGATATCACACATGTCATCTTACCAGGGGTGAAACCCTCCGCTCAGAGTCATTGGCAACATGGGAAGCGGTCAGTACTATTGCTTTCGATTTGGGAGACATCAGCAGTACAAGACTTCACTACTGCATCCTTACAGATTCATACATAGTAGTAACAGAACTAACAGCGCCAACAGCTGAGAGATAACGGCATGTTTAATGCAACGCACATCTTGACGAACTTTGCCAAGAAATGCTTTGACCGTATCTATCTATCTATCTATCTATCTATCTATCTATCTATCTATCTATCTATCTATCTATCTATCTATCTGCAAGCACTCAATGTCTGAAGAAAGCAAGAAACAACTTTTTAACCGTCAAAGACAGTAAAAAATAGCTGAAGACAGGAGATAATAGCTGATCTCATTCGTCGGGCTGCTTCCGTGAACCATCCCTGTTCATGTCTCGAACCTAACTGCATCGCAAGGAGATATCGCGCGAAGGCGGCGAAGCGCACCGTCAGAGAGAACATAGGTTAGCTTAAAGGGCAACTCCGGCAACTTTTTTTCCATGTTCTGATATCGATGTCTAATGGTACTGATAGTCCTGCAGCAGCCAGGGTGGTTCAATTTGCTCAGAAACGCACCAATAACTTTAAATAACCGACCGAAAGGCGTGTTCAAACCGAAACCGAAACGGGTAGACGCTTCTTGCAGCGTATGCGATGACGTCACAGCCTTCCCGCCGTCAGAAATATGGAGAAAAGTGACAGTGGCGTGGTCATCCGACGGTGTATTGAGTTATGCCAGCTTTTTTGAACTTGACAGCGACGATTTGAACGCTGAAGTACCGTCGTTTTGCTTTTGATGTCCCGCTAGCTCGGGTAGGCAGCATTGAAGGTGATGACGTCAAAAACACAGGGTGCCCGCAGGGGAATCCGCTAAAAAGTTTTAAAATTCGTTTCCAGGAAAGCTAAATGACTTGCAACCGCCTGGTTTGGCATATATTATTGCAGTGCCGAAGAGAATACATACTGAAAATTTCATTAAGATCAGTCGATATTGAGAAATCGCCGGAGTTGCCCTTTAATGCCTCCACCACAAACACTCACACACATCAAGCAGCTGTGCTGCGGCACCTAATGTTCCTAAAGATCAGCTTCGGAACGCGTTACTCATCCGTCCGCTTCAATTAAGACGTCGCTACCGCTATTACTCGAACTATGTTAACAGAAAATGTGAACCTTTCGCTACGTCAGCGATGCATTCTTAGCACAGTAACTTTTTGTTTATTTTATAGGTACACAAAAATCACCGCCCAAGCACTCCGTACAAATGGTTAACCAGCGAAGCTGAAATGTGTGGCCCCGGTGCTTAGCATTGGGTTCAAGCCGACGCTGCACTGAAGCCTTTCGGCGAACGCGCTCCCGCAATCATCACGTCGACGCTGTTCTGCCCGCAACGCCGCTTCTTCGGCGCGCCGTTGTTGCAAGCGTTTGACATCGCGAGCTAACTCGGCGGCGTGGTTTGCAGGATCCGCCCGCCACCAGCGCTTGCATTCCCGTTCGCGATTTAGCGCGGCTTGGAAGGCTGCCGGATCATCGGTACGCAGTTGCTGCCGGCACTCGGCCTCGCGGGCCTGTTCTTGTGCCCGGACTGCAGCATCGGCCCGGCGAATGCGAGCGCTCTCACGTTTTCACTGTCGGCGCTCTTCTAGAGTTGTCCGCTGTTCGGGATTTCGTAGGATCCGTGGCTTGCCCATGTGGAAGCTTGCCCCGCCACGGTGGTCTAGTGGTTATGGCACTCTGCTGTTGATCCGAAGGTCGCGGGATCGAATCCCGGCCGCGGCGGCTGCATTTCGATGGAGGCCCGTGTGCTGTGCGATGTCAGTGCACGTTAAAGTACCCCAGGTTGTCGAAATTTCCGCAGTCCTCCACTACGGCGTCTCTCATAATCAGAGCTGGTTTTGGGACGTTAAACCCCACAAAACATCATGTGGAAGCTCTCAGTCGAAACTGATGCGCGCGTGCTCGGCGCCACGCCTGCGACGGGATGGACGACGTCACTCATGGCCCAGCCAATGGCGCGCAAGCTTGGGTACGACGCTCAGAACGACGTAACTGATAGCACAGGCAATGGACACCGCTCGTGACGCAGACGCCGAGCTGTTTTTCTTTTCTCCTAGCCATATACAGCTTTCGCTGTAAAACGTGAAAATATTCTCCTTTACTAAATGTTAAGGCAATTTAACCTTTAGTAAAGGACCGTGTTTTCACATTTTTGTCTACCTATGAAATAAACTAAAGGTTACCCTGCTAAGAGTGTACTTGAATCGACATTCTCAAAACTTGTGAGCGCTGACAGTCCGCCTGATCACCGTGTTGCAGACAGTCCAGGCTGGTTGAGGATCGGATCCAACGTGCTCGTGCGCTTCCTGGTGCTGAACGCTGGTTTCATCAAGTGGATCATGGCGCTCGAGGTTTTCCCGACGTCCGCCCGCAGCTTCGGCTTTGCCTGCGTTCTCACCTGCTCGCGCTGCGGTGCCATGGTGGCGCCTTTCCTCCGAGATCTGGTGGGCCTTCGCTTTCATTCCACATTCCCTTCCACGCGAGCAGTGCGCACTTCAAAGCTATGTTTTGGCACGTACGCAGAAGCATGCTTATGGTACACAATTTAACAACCTTTTAAAGAAGCCTGTTAGTGCGCACTATACTATACACGCGACTGCCCGTGAGATGCTCAGGACCAGCTGTAAGAATAGTGACACGTGCTGTTTTGGTTTGCCTAAGGGGAACGCTGTTATCACTTTCCTGTGATGCGCGTGCTTGTTTTGGTTTGTTGCGGGGAGCGCCGTTATCAGTCGTTGTTACGCGCAGCGTAATCCGCGTCTATCTTGCGTATCGCGTCGGAAACCGTGCCGACTGTTCTTGAAACTTTGCAAGCCTGACGCGCGCATTTGAGTCTCAGAGATAATGCGAGAACACGTTATGGACATGATTACAGAAGCCAATGCATTTCGCCGCTTGTTATTTTTTCCGTGGACCGACGACTCTTCGCGCCGCTATTGCTTTGCAGTGTGATTGGCTTTATTTTGCTGGGCACAGGTTCGCACAGTTCGCCTCACATCGTCTTGAGTTCTGTTGCTTCCAAATCGTCACGACGACGTGACATCTAGTGGAGGTGCTTCTCGGTCCATGTACCGCACGACCCGTCTAGCCGTGAGCCGAGCCCACGCCCTCACGAGGACACCCAAACCCGGCCCTTCGAGCTAGCCACAGGCAGCAAGGACTACCACCAGAATACCAGCCACTTCCCGACAAAGAGAAGAAACAAGGACTGCGCCGAAGCACCATCCACGATGATGGCAGCAGGGTTTCCAGCAATAGTACTAATGCAGCAACCGAAAGAGCCACCTACATTCCGCGAATCATCATACCAGGACCAGGAACGCTAGCTGGACATCTACAACCGCGTCGCGCCCCTTGACAAGTGGGACGTGGAAGATAAGCTGTGCCACATTTACTTCTACGTAAAAGACACTGCTAGGACCTGGATCGAGAAGCGAGAGTCTATGCTTCGAACCTGGGACATCTTTCGCACCACTTTCCTGGGCACCTCTGCAAGCGTCGAGCGCAAGCAAAGAGCCCGAACGAAAGCGTCACTATCTTTGCGGAGGAAATGACGCAACTTTTCCGCCACGCCGACACCGATATGTTGAGGAGAAGAAGGTTCCCCTGCCCATGCGAGGAGTGAAGCAGAATCCCTTCCCCGATGACCGTCCAATAGGTCCTCTCCGAGACGACGACAAACGATAAGTCTCTCAAAATGCGCACCCGGCAATGCAATCGGCGCTTGTCGCCAAACTACGCTGAAGTCCAAGGACTCGGCCCCGTCGACACACGCCAGATCATAAGGGCTTTTGTTCGCGAGAAACTGCGGCATATGTTCCCGTTGTCTCAGGCTCAAGTAGCCTATCTCGAAGACATTGTTCGCGAGGAAGTACAGAGATCGCTGCCAGTTCCGCAACCACCGCAATCCCAACCGGAGGCGATGGCCTACGCCGCTGCTGCACGTCGAGCTGTCGCCGCTCTTCACCCACGCCAGGACCCCACGCCTTTGCAGTTCAATTGCCAGCCACCGCCGCCACTTCCGACGCCATCCCGCTCGCCAGTAATCCAGAGCTACGGGCCGAAGAAAACTGACGCTTGGCGCACCCCTAACCACTGCACACTATGGTACCACTGTGGGGAAGCCGGACGTACCTACCACTATTGCCAGTACCGCGATATGTGACTGCGTGGCTTCGACATGAACGCGCCGCGTCTGCGTGGAGGTGACAGACTTCGCGAGATCGCCGACTACATCGCCAGAGCACAGTGCAAACAACGACGACTATCCCGTTTACTTTCTCCGGGCCGCTACACCTCGCGGATCGCCGCCAGTACACTAGCCCAACCAAGGCCGATGTCCCAGCGCCTATCCGGGAAACTAAAGGCAGCAACCGATGGAGGTGCAGTTGCTGCACGACGCAATGTCGAAGATCCTCCTCCGCCGCCGCCGGCGAACATGACCCCGATGCGCGAGTCCTCCCGACGTAATCTCAGCCCGCCGCCTGGCCAAAGCCTTCGCGACAACACATCAGCCCCGAAAGATTTGCCAATGCGTCATAGCAGCACCGGTGCAAGCCGGCGCAGCCGTGATCCGACGCCCCGACCTAACTGGAGCGCCACGCCACGAACCACCGACCTCGACGTGATTCTCGACTGCCCACAGCGTCATTGCCTTAGTCGATAATGGCGCCAACTACTCTGTCACCCGTGGTCTCTTCACTGCCAAGATCAAGAAGGTAAAGACTGCCTGGGAAGGACCAGATATCCGAACGACAGGGGGCCACCTTATAACATCGACTAAACCTGCACGGCAAGAGTCACAATTGCCAGCCAGACGTGTTCGGTGAGTTTTGTGGTCCTGCAGCAATTCTCAAGGACGTCCTCCTAGGTATTGATTTCCTGGACCTTCACGGTGCAGTCATCGACCTAAGAGCCAGGTCAATCACGCTTTCCACGTATAATGCAACGCCGTCAGACAGCAACGTCGCTTATCGTGCCTTGAATGTGACAGGACAGGTAACCGTTCTGCTTCTGTCGAGCGTCATCATTACCGTCGGTACCAAAGCGCCTACCGACTTACAAGGTGTCATTGAAGGCGACCAGCACTTGATCCTAAACCGTGAAATGTGCGTCACAAGACGCATAGCCAAGCTGCATAAAGGCTAAGCCAAGGTAATGGTGACGAAATTCAGCAATGAATACAGGCACTTGAATACGGGTACAACGGTAGCGCACCTAGGTGAATTTGTGGAAGTAAGCAGTTCCTTCGCCCTCATCGATTCTCGGGGACCCGCAACGACGATCGCAGTGTACGCATGCGCCTGCCATGGCAATCAAAGGCCTTCCATGCAATAAGAGGAGCGCAAGGCCTTGCTGCAGCAATACAAGGAGTGCCTCTCGTCGTCATCGAGGCTTCGTCGGACCCCTCTCGCAAAACATCGCATCATAACATTCCCGTCCTCTCCGAGAGAGCCCCTACAGAGTTTCTGCATGGAACGCGAGACCATCAAGCAACAAGTCGACGAAATTTTGTGCGCCTGACATCTTTCAACTGTCTACGACTCCGTGGGCCTCACGCGTGGTTTTAGTGACGAAGGACGGAACCCTGCGTTTTTGCTTCGATTATCGTCGCCTGAACAAGATCACGAAGAAAGACGTCTGTCCCCTCCCACGGATAGATGATGCGTTGGATCGACTCTACAACGCTAAGTATTTTTCGTCGATGCACATCAAAACCGGCTCCTGTCAAATCGAGGTAGGCGCGAGATACCGACAGAAGACTACCTTCATAACACCAGACAGGCTGTTCGAGTTTAAGGTAATGCCCTTTGGTCTTTGCTCGGCGCCTGCGAAGTTACAACGGGATATGGACAGAGTAGTGGCAGGCTTGTGGTGGCAGATTTGTCTCGTCTACTTGGACGACGTAGTCGCATTTGCTTCCAGCATTGACGAACACCTCCCGTGCATTGAAGCTGTTCTTCAGGTAATCAAGGCCTCAGGACTTACCCTGAAGCCAGAAAAGTGCCACTTCGCATACGAAGAGCTGTTGTTCCTTGGCCACGTTATTAGCAAGTCTGGAGTACGCCCTTATCCACAGAAAAGAGCTGCGATGGCCAACTTTCCTCCGCCCACCGGCAAGAAGGCAGTAGGCAGATTTCTTGGGCTCTGCTCTTATTACAGGCACTTTGTCAAGAACTCTTCGCGGATCGCCGAGCCACTGACGTACCTCACCAACACAGACGTCTAGTTTAAATGGTAAACGCCGCAATTCGAGGCATTTCAAGAACTAAAGCGACGCCTGAAAACGCCGCCAATACTCGCGCACGTTGATGAAGAAGCCGATACCGAAATCCATATCGATGCAAATAGCGCAGAGCTCGGTGCGGTCTTTGTGCAGAGGGCCCACGGACTTAAAAGGGTTATCAGCTATGCTAGCCGGTCACAGTCGAAGGGGGAACGGCATTATTCCCCCGCTGAAAAGGAATGCCTTGCCATCATCGGGCCTACATCAAAGTTCAGCCCCTACCTGAACAGCAGGCCCTTAAAGACGTGAGTGACCACCACGCCTTGTGTTTGCTAGCTAATTTTAAAGTCCATCAGGACGCCTCGCAAAATAGTCTTAGACTTCAAGAATTTGACATCACCGTCGTCTACAAGAGCGGACGAAAGCACTCAGGCGCTAACTGCTTGTCTTGCGCCCCCGTCGACCCGCCGCCCCAGCGTGACCAGGACGATGACTCTTTCTTGGGACCCATAAGTACCGACGACTTCGCGAGATGACAACGAGCTGACCCAGAGCTCAAGAGCCTCGCAATCTGGAAGGCAAGACCGTCGTCGTGCCGAAAGTATTCCATCGAGGACTAGCTTCGCTTTTCCTACGGAACAATATTCTCCTGAAGCAGAACGAGCGGCGAGCCGACCGCTTCCTCGTGGTGCCTTCAGCGTTACGTCCGGAGGTTCTCGAAGCATTACACAAAGTCCCAACAGCTGGACAGCTCGGTTTTTCCCGCACACTCTCGAGGATACAGGAAAAGTACTATTGGCCTCGCCTCACTGCCGACGTTGCCCATTACGTAAGGACATGCCGAGACTGTCGACAAACAACGAAAGACGTCGCCGATCAGGCCAGCCGGACCTCTGCAGCCCGTAGAACCATCTCGCCGACTGTTGCAGCATATCGGTATGGACTTACTAGGGCCGTTTCCAACGTCGACTTGGCGACGATGGGAACATGGAGCCCCAGAGGTCCTCACCATGTACAGAGGTACGGCCTTTACGGCTGACTTAACTCAGGCGATCTTGAGCCACCGCCAAACCACCACCTACCACCAGCAGACGAATGGCCTCACCGAGCGTCTAAATAAGACCATCGCTGACATGCTGGCCATGTACGTCGACGCTGAACACAAGACATGGGACACCATACTTCCGTATGTGACTTTTGCGTACAACATGGGCGTGCAAGAAGCGACGTATAGCTTACGCCATACAAGTTTGTCTACGGACGGAGTCCAGCAATGAGTGCTTGACGCCATGCTACCGGTTGTCACCGACGAAGAACTCGACGTCGCCAGCCACTTGAAGCGCGCAGAAAAAGCTCGACTGCTCACCCGCCTGCTTACTAAATCCAGCAGACTGCCAACAGGCACCACTGACCTTTGACGACGCCATACCGAATTCCAACCCGGCGACCTTCTCTAGGTCTGGACGCCGATACAACAACGCGGACTGTGTGAGAAGCTCTGCAGCGCTACTTTGGTCCCTACAAGGTACTCCGACGTTGTGGTGAACTCGACTATGAGGTCTTGCCCAATGTCTTAACGTCATCCCAGCGGCGCCGCGCACGAGCAGAAGTTGTACATGTGATCGGACTTAAACCTTATTACGCGCGCTGCTTAACTGTGGCGCATTATTAACGTAACTTATTGCATGTACTCAAATCTTCATGTTCTGTTTTTAGCATCGGGACGATGTTTTCTTTTTTTTTCAGAGGGGGTAGGCACACATGTGGTTGTTTTAGTTTGTTTAAGGGTAATGCCTTATCACTTTCCTGTGACACGCGCATTTGTTTTCGTTCCTCTTGCAGGAAGCACCGTTATCACTTTTTGTTACGCGCAACGCAGGCCGCGTTTATTTTGCATGAATCGTTGGGAACTGCATCGACTGTTCTTGAAACTCTGCATGCCTGACGCGCACATTTGAGCGTTGTTGTTGTTATGTGGGGTTTAACGTCCCCAAACCAGCTCTAATTATGAGAGACACCGTAGTGGAGGGCTCCGGAAATTTTGACCACCTGGGGTTCTTTAACATGCACTGGCATCGCACAGCACACGGGCCTCAACATTTCGCCTCCATTGAAATGCAGCCGCCGGCACATTTGAGTGCCTTCTGTAATCTCCGAAGTAATGTGAGAACACGTTGTGACGTGTTTATAAAATCCAACGCATTTCGCCGCTTGTCAGTTTTTCAGTGGACCAACGACTGTTCACGCGGCTATTGTTTTGCAGTTTGATTGGCTTGCTGGGCACAGATTCGCCCAATAAACAGTTCACCTGACATGGTCTTGAGTTGTGCTGCTTCCAAACCCTCACGACCACGTAACAATGGTGGTTCTTCCGCCGCGGCGGTCTGGAGCTTATGGTAAATGCTGCTCACTCGAAATTCACAGATAAGCAGCCAATTACCATATTGGTGGCAATTTTTAGTAGAGACGGAACTGACACAGTCTCCTGTACTGCGCGGTTTTAGGGCACGTTAATAACCCAGGGTGGTCAATGTTTCTGGCGCCCTACACTACGGCCTTCCCACCTGTTGTATTTTGATTTTTCCGCACGTAAAATCACAACAGCCTGAGCTAGCATTGCATCCACACTTCCGCAATGCGTCCGTGCGTTTTAGGAAGTGTGAGTGCAGTGCAGTGCTAGGAAAACGTAACAGTTTAACAGTTTTGGAAAATTGTAAAAATAAACGACGCGCAAAATTCTGAACGCCTTGCACATCATGAAAATGCAAAGCAGGTGTGTTAATTCCAGCTCCATCCTGCTAACCCAGCCTGAAAATGACTTCATCAGAAGCGGTGTGCAGTGAAGCTTGATTGAGTTCTGGGGTCTTAGGTCCAAAAACCAGCTGTGATGGCGAGAGCCGCCATAGCGGAGGGCTCCGGAAATTTTGACCACCTCGAGTTCCTTAACGTGCGCTCACATCGCACAGTACACGGGCCTCCACATACCGCCTCTATGCCGTGAATAAATTCACGACCTACTAAAAAAAACAATAATCAACAGAGGAATATCGCAAGACCAGCAAGTCACCCCTCTTCTGGCCCCTGACAACAGCTTGCCGTGATTTTGTTCCACCCCGTCAAACAGCTTAATTTTAGTATTTTAAACCCTTGCCACATGTAGATCTTCATGTCATTTTAGAATAAACCCATCTGACAGTTTGAACTTGTGTAGCCCTCCTTCACTCCGACCTCCCTAACATGGTGTACCTCGTAACTTTAGCGCAGTGTGAGGGCAACGATATTTCATGATGGTAATTTTTTATAGACAAGGTACGGTCGGCATAAAGACCTCCGCTTTTAAAAGCTGAAGTTGCGTCTGTAACACAATAGAGATGTTCGTGCGTAAAAGGACCGACAACCAATTTTTAAAGTACCTAAGTTACCCGGTTTCTCTATTTGAACGAAAAGCTAACCGGTAAAACTGTCCAATCACGCAATGACAACGGGGAAAACGCCGTAAATACTTTTTTACCGGGATTTCTTGTTTATGGAGTATTAATGCAATACATGTTGCAAACAGTGGCTGGCAGCTGTCGTGTGTGTTTGCATCGGGTTCTGCCCCTACAAAGCGCGTGCGCGCAATGCCTGGGAGACGCTGCCCGCATGCGCCGCAGGTTTAAAGCAGATTTCAGTTGCCGTGAGGGCAGCGTACGCTTGTCGGCATCGACATGTTTTGCTGTATAGAAAGGGAACAGTAAGACTGAGATGCGTTTTTGTGTATTCACTGCAATTGTAAGGCCAAGTTGTGGTCGTATTAAGAGCAGCAGGCGACGTGCAGCAATTCATAGACACCAGAAAGCACTACCAAGGCTTCACCACCAGCCTTCGCCACGTTTCGTTTAACCTCAGTTTCAATTGTCGGTCCCTTTAAAGTAAAAAATGTGGTTGATCCCTCTGTATTGGTATAACACGAAGGTGAAACCTACCTTCGTGAATTTGTGGAATGCATAAGTGGCAATCTGGCGAATCGAGGGGCGGATGATAGGCTGAGTGCTCTGAACATGTGAACACGCTACATCTACACATCAGCGGCCCCAAGACGCGGCACAGGGATCCTCGACAGTTGTACACGAGGGCAAGTTCTAGAACGAGTCACATTGCTCCTGAGACACAGAACTACACGCGCCAGAGAAGTGCGCAAACCTGCCATGAACAAGGAGCGACCGCAAACGGCGCACACCTTGCAAGTGAAACCGAACGGGTTGTCAGCCGATCGTTCTGTGAAACGTTTCGTTTAACCTCAGTTTCAATTGTCGGTCCCTTTAAAGTAAAAAATGTAGTTGATCCCACTGCAGCGAAAGAACAGCAATTTGCTTGCCGACGGCTGCCGTTTTGCTTCTGGAGCAGCGCGCGTCACAACTCAGCACACCTGGCCAAGCAAGACAAATTTTGTAGCGGCCGCGTTCGTACTTCGCCCGAGGAAAGCACCGTCACGACGACGCCACTCCCCTAACTTCCGTGGCGGTCGAGGTGCAAAGACTACCGAAGCTCTGACTACCGGCGCTAATTAGCACAATAATCTGCTTCGCTCTCTCTATATTCCTATATGGCGGTACCAGCACAGATAAACCTAAGCGAACCAATAGTGCAGTATTCGGGAATCGATGTTAAGCGCAGTTTTGCTTGTTAAACTCTGTTGTTCAGTATAATAAGCACCTTCACTTTGACCGGACAATTATATGCGACTAGTAAAGCGCTATTGAAGATATAAAGTTCATCTGCCCTCCCCCCCCCCCTCCCTTATATGGACAATGTTGCGGTGGTGTATTGGTAGAGGAGCTTCCAGCTACACTTGTCAGATCCCGGGGGAATGTGGGTTCGAGTCCGACTGGATGGAACAGTTTTCATTGTGGAAATGCATGTTTTTTTTTTCAGAGATCTACTTCCGTTTTCAGAGATCTAATTCCCCGGCATAAAACCCTTTCGTGTTAGAAGTTGGTGAAGTTGGTGTGAATTCATGCATGATCAAAACAGCACAATAAGACAGAAATGCGTGAAAAGGAAACAGAACGGGGACTGGCTTGCAACTAAGCTTAATCACAAACGAACACAAATATATACTGTAGCAAAAAAAAAAAACAGAACAAACCAAAAAGTCATAAACAGAGCACATGGCTCCAGGCAACCGTCACCAGAGGGGTGTCATTTAGTCACGTGTTTGCGCTGTCTTTTTTGCGCAGTGTTCATCATGAATAGAGGTTTTGTAGTTGGCGTCATTCCTATCTGTAGACAACCTGTGCTTGCTCAACTTCGCTGCCTTTCCTCTTCATTTCTTTCTCTCCCTCTCTCTGCCCGCAGACTTTAAAAATGCCATTAGTTAAAGTTCTGCGGTGGAGATTGTTTTAAATCGTATGCGAAATTCACGTGAATGACAGGTGCCCAAGCATGTCTAGGCGGTGCTACTGACCAACTATATTCAATCGTTTCTACAATAATCACGAATGCAGAGACTGACATCTTACATGGAAAGTTTTAGGTAAACATGGCTCAATCGCTCAACAAAATGAGATCGAGGCGGACTCAGACGCACTGTACAACCAGAACAGTAGTCCATATTGTCCTCTCAGTGGCCGTTTCGGGGAAGAGCAGCTCGGACGCGTAGGAGGACAATGCATGAGAAGTGCGCCGTCGCTTGAAGCGACAATGCGCTTGGCCCAACCAATTCTTTAACGACCAGCATGCGCTTTCGGCGCGCCGACTGGAACGAAGGGGTGAGTCGCAGCAGTGCACGGTCCGAACTGCGGGAAAGGCGAAGACACGCTGTGTTTCCTGGAACGACAGGGTTCGACTGGATGAGCGTGGGAGATGGCCCGAATGCCGCAGGGCTGCTACGATACCGATATTTCGATTGTGAGAATATCTGAGAGCGTGGGATAAGGAGAGGGAGAGCCATGATGGGAAAGAATGCCAAAAGGCCTGTTTAAACTGCAAAGACGCTGCTTTCGAGATTAGGGACAACCCACTAGGGAGTGGCTTAATCTGAGGGTAAACAGATTGGATAACAGAAGGTTGAGGCGGACCAGCAGTGGCCACCTCCCCTCTTTCTTTGTTACCGTAAGGTACTAAAGACTGGACGGGATTCGTTTCCCTTCAGTCTAGGCTGTAATCACTTAACTGATCGATCAGTAAGACTCCGTACGATGCAACTTCTGTCTGGGCCGTAACCACTCGGTGGTCGAACAGTGAGACTAAGTTCGTTGTATGTAGTAACAGTGTTCTAGGCTCTAACTTAAGAAAAGTTAAGTAGAAGAGTAAGACGCTGTTGATGTCTATGTTATCATCAGTGTGCTTCGGCAAGATGTACATATGACTGTAAATATTTTGCTGCAATATACCTTCAAGTTCATTACCTCCAACCTGCCTCCTGCTTCATCGACGTCGATCATCTCCTTGACGGGACTTCAATCCACATCAAGGAGAAAACGAACAAGAAAAACATAACTACGGCCTTGAACCTCTCTTGCTGTCGCTTGCTTCCGCTCCTAACCACATCTTGTTGCCACGACCAAAAAGAAGTAGCGCTCCGCGAATTCTTCACAGAACGTGTGGATATGCAATAACTGCTAGTAGAATAAATGTTTCAAATAGAAAGCAGTATTACCGTGAAGCTCTCCATAAAGTCGTCAAACTGAAATAGAAAGAGAAAACATTACGAATACGACGTGCACAAAAGATCATGGTACTTCATTGAGAAGTATTGACACTTAGGTCTTGCTCAGTAGCCCGAATAGAGAAAATTTCTGGTAGTTCCTAGCTGTTTTGCTTAAGAGAAGTAAATGCAAAAGCAGAGAGCTTTGGTAGCCCAAACTTGGGTTCCTCGATGCACGCTACTATGTGCAGGGTGGTGACATGTCCGGCACGAAAACGCAGAAGAACGATATAGGGCGCACACATCAAATTTAACGTCAGAGCCTGCTGGATCTGACAAGTCGTGTTACTGTCGTCGTTTCATGCGTGTGTCTATTATTTATTTGCAGCTCACAACAAAAGCGGCGCGTCCGCGACAAGTTATTGGACACAAGATGGCGGCGCGGCCGCCATCTTGTGTCCAATAGGGAGAGAGAGAGAGATGTAGGGACGGGTGAAAAGAAGCTCAGTAATATATATATATCATAATTACGAATTGGAATAACTTCCCCTATGTTTTCCTAGGCTTCAATGCTCGTTGTTTCATTAACTTTTTTCTAACAAATACAGTGAGCCCTTGACCCCCTTTCCTTATATATATATAATTACGAGTTTTCATTTTTTTTCTAAAACGCCCCCCCCCCCCCACCCAGGGAAAAGGAAAACTCTCCGCCATTGCGATTAGGCCACAACATGCCAGTGTGATCCGTTACTGCTGCTACCACTTTAACTAAAACAAAAGTCCCTTCACTGAAATGAACAAATCGCATTTGATCTGTGTTTTCCTGATGCACGGTGGTCGCAGGGCAGTCAATATGCGTGAATTTAGAGCATGAATACAATCAAGGGAGAACACAGGAAACCGTTTCTCTTTCAGTCAGCTACCATTCGCGGTATGCGCAGGCTCGAGTCACGCACCCGGCCGTTCAGTACGTCTTTCCGGCGCTGTTTCTGCTGATCTCGGCTGGACTGAGTCTTCTCTTGCCTGAAACACTGAACAAGCCACTGCCTGATACTTTCCACGAGGCAGAGAGCCTAGACAGGTACGCTGCATACGCTGTCTGTCATTCATGAGGGAGCACTTATAAAAAGCTCCATGATTTCTAATATGCGTTACAGCTCATAATAAAGTTCTTGTATGCAGGCAATCTTACAAAGTCCTTAGCGAACACACGAAGATGAGTACAGCTTCCCGTGTGTAATGGTTTCGGGATTGACATCATCAACTTAAAATGACAGATTTCTAGTGTTTAAGTCATTATTTTTTTAGAAATGTATGGGCATAAACATGTACGTAGATAATTTCCGTGCAAGTACCTTTATAGGTATCCATTCATTAGTCTTGCTATATTTTCGTAGATGGCAATCTAGGCGACTAGCAAATACAGACGTTCTGTGAATTCCCGAGAGGGTGCGACGGATCATACAATAGCTGGGCTTACTTAAAAATGGACCTTCCTTTCTTTTTTTCAGTTCACATATGCGCATACGCAAACACCCTATCCTAAGTTCCCAACTGCTCCGCCATTTTCGAAGGGCAAAAGCGTGACCGGGTGCGCGGACCGATTTTACTTCGATGGACGCTCGTAAAAGGACAATGTTTTACATCCACACTATAAGACCTCCGTTGTGAATCAGTGCGAGTACACTGTTCCCCACCGTGCCCACAATGGAATATGTTCTTCGATTCCAGCTGCGCGCGCCGCATCCGAGTAGGCCAGCTTTCAGATGTACAACACCGTACTTTTTCATCCGTGAGTCTGGACAGTGCCATCGAGCGCGGAGGCAGGATCTTGCCGACGGGGGGGTGGGGGGGGGGCTGAGCTCACGGAAAGTCTGCTACCTGATGATGAATATGGGCCGTCGACGCCCAAAGAAATCGGCCACTGGTACCTGCAGATACAAGACGCTGTATTTGACACTACTAAAGAGCCACTTATAAGAATGTTTCTGAAATAAGTCCTTTTCCTAGGGGCATACATTGAAGAATAAAGAGAGGGTAGGCAGGACGTCCGGACACTCCCCTCTGGATCCCCCGCTGAGCGCAACATTAATTTACAAGCACGGTGAAGATGTCTTTGTGTTTGCTCCATGTGACCGAAAGAAAAAGCGTGAATATACAGCAAGAAATAAAAAAAAGCATTCGATGAAGTCAACAAAGCTTGTACGCAGTGCATCCTATAGGCGGCATAAAAAGGGACACGGAGACATGCGCGACTGCGCTGCGTATGCGTTTTAGACGCGCTATGAATTCCTCTGTCACCTAATGCAACAAAATTAAGGCCCTAAAGCAGTGCTTCTTTTTCACGCAGGAAGAAAATACTCAAGACAACAGTGCCACTGGCGGAGTACAAGCTGACAAGCACCACCGGCTGAATATGGGCGACGCTGGGACTAATGCCCGGATGACGGGCTGTCATATCGTACTCTGTGACGCTGTCCCTATAGAACAGCTTATCCAACTGCGGAGTAGGAAAATAAAGCATTTCTACGCTGCGCAACGGAGCTTCCTTTGTAAATTTTCCCCGCATTTTGAAGAAAGTAGCGAGGAAGAAAAACTAAAAGGAAGCGCAACTACGTCGGCTAGATTAAACTGTGAGCGTGTGGCATGTGTTCTGGAGCGGCTGATTACAGCCGCTGCTTACTGCTTACATCTGTCAGCAAACGAAATCATCACGTCGCTTTTTACAAGGTCTGTAGTCAAGTACCATCCGTAGGCAAGCGTCTGCAAAGAACTATCGAGTTTTCCCTCCTTTCTTCTGTCTTTCTCTCTCTTTGTGTAGTGCCAGTTGATGGGCTTTGCAAGGGGCTGACCTATACATTGAGTAGCCGTGTCTCAATAGGCCTTGGATGATGCCGCAGTATCAGGATGTCGTCAGTTGCCCAGCGCCGTTGTGGCCATTATACCACACTTTGGCAGTGTCAGTGTGATCATTATTCAACTGGGCTGTCAGGATTTCGCTGGCTGGTTACCTACAGCTGCGGAATTGCGTCTGCTGCAACGCCGAAGCAAGCTTTTCTGGGAGCAGTAACACTTTAGAAAATAAGAAATAAACTTCATGAAAAGCGGACAACACCTTTCTCCCCATTAGGGCAGCGTTCACGGTTCATGACGTCATGGTCCCTCACTGCCCGTCGCTTTCTGTCCACCAGTCGACGCTGGATTTCAGCTGCCGAGTGGTCCTCCCACTGCCCTGTAGTCCGTTGCTTGAGCCATCGGAGGCATTGTCGAGTAGCGCAAACACCCCTATACCATAACGCACCGATGTGCACGGCGCTGATCATTCCGTATACATGTTCATTCATAAAAAGTGGGTTAAATTGCGTGCAGCAGCTTCCTGTGCGGTAACGTGTTTTTAGCTGTTGCCATGCAACGGCGTCGTCGCTCGTCAATGGACCTGTCCCTGTTCGTCAACAATGTGACGTCAATCAGAGCAACGCCATAGACATCGCGGTGGACCAGTTTCGCAGTGGTTGGCAAAAAGTTCCGGCGCCTCCAGCAGTTTGCTCAGGCTTTGCACGCGATCGTGCTGTCCCTTCCCGAGGTTGCGGGCCTGCGGTTTGTCTAAAAGAAGCTGCAAGTTCGTGGAATGCAGTATCCATACCCCCATACCATTTCGGAATGGAAGAATGACCCTAAAACCTTGACCAAACGTTCGGCTTTGTGTTTACCTCGCGAGCATGCCTGGCCCGTGCAATGCAGAGGCCATGAAGCATCACTGATCGCTCAAAGCGTACGGCTTAGTGAAAGGCCGCGTGCATCTAGTGCTTGTCTCGAAGTGGGGCACAAACGCTTTCCGTCGACTGCTGTCATTCGGAAATCCAGAGGAAACAAAAAATAAACCATGCCGGTGCCTTAATTTTGTCGCGCGTTTGGCACATCCTACAGCGCAAAAAGCTCACCACCATGTCAAAGCGGCCAGGTTACGCGCACAAAAACCAGTACGCACACGGTCCATCCGTACGGCAGCACGGAACCATGCCGAACACTGCAATCTTTTGCCAACCAGGCATGGAATGCATGTTTTTCAAAGCAAACACCGTCACGGAGAACCACCGCCATGCCCTACGAGCTGCAGGCAGTCATGTTCACACTGCACACTGTAGCGCTCACTTGCATTTCCTTCTGTTCTTTCTGCTGAGGAACTAAACTTTTATACGGTCGAAAACAGGCGAGACTGGTACTGTCTATCGCGTCCGAAAACACAAACAAAATTTTCCTTTGGAGTGCTAGCCCCACGCAAGTTGCAGCGAAGTGAGCGCGAAAGGAGAAAATCTGCAAACGTTCGGAACCACTGCTTACAGAAGGAATGCTTCCGTTTCAAAGAGCGTTCAAAACGTTCGCACTTTTTTCTTCGTGTTTCAGGGCTAGTCCTCTTAAAAGCAAACACTTTAGCTACCCACTCCAGGAGCTCAGAAAATGGAGACGGGGCACCCGAGTTGATAAAATATACATGCTCACAAATGCTGCGGAAGCACGAATAACAAAACGCCTAGAAGCTATAGGTAACAGGCTAGCACTTACCAGCGATAAAATGTAATCCAAAAATCCTGTTGCTCCCTGACGGCTGCTGTTTTACACAACGCACCGCTCGCATTTCAAAGCAAACACCGTCACGGAGAACCACCGCCATGCCCTACGAGCTGCAGGCAGTCATGTTCACACTGCACACTGTAGCGCTCATTTGCATTTCCTTCTGTTCTTTCTGCTCAGGAACTAAACTTTTATACGGTCGAAAACAGGCGAGACTGGTACTGTCTATCGCGTCCGAAAACAAACAAAATTTTCCTTTGGAGTGCAAGCCCCACGCAAGTTGCAGCGAAGTGAGCGCGAAAGGAGAAAATCTGCAAACGTTCGGAACCACTGCTTACAGAAGGAATGCTTCCGTTTCAAAGAGCGTTCAAAACGTTCGCACTTTTTTCTTCGTGTTTCAGGGCTAGTCCTCTTAAAAGCAAACACTTTAGCTACCCACTCCAGGAGCTCAGAAAATGGAGACGGGGCACCCGAGTTGATAAAATATACATGCTCACAAATGCTGCGGAAGCACGCATAGCAAAACGCCTAGAAGCTATAGGTAACAGGCTAGCACTTACCCGCGATAAAATGTAATCCAAAAATCCTGTTACTCCCTGACGGCTGCTGTTTTACACAACGCACAGCTCGCACCCACGCTTGCTGTCACTGTGTCGTTTGGACTTCGGAAATCGAGGAGGAAAAAAAAGAAAGGAAAAGAAGGACCCGATGCCGCTGCCTTTTCTCGCGCGTTCGGCACATCCTCCGTCTCAAAAGCTAACCACCATGACAAAGCGGCCAGGTGCACGCGCACAAAACAAACGAGTACAAACTCGATCCACGCGTACGGCAGCATGGAACCACGCCGAACACTGCAATCTTTTGCCAACCAGTCCGTTCGCACGTGCGCGCTAGGGTCACGTGGCTGACGTCACTGCCCTTTCGTGACGTACCCCAGGACAGGTCTATTTGCGGTGCGGTGGTGGCTATACTTCCTTGTACCGAGTCTGTACTAAGCTGCCCAATAAGCCCCCGTATGCTACCTAAAGGCACCAAGTCTGCCGCAACAAGGCCCAAGCTGTGAAAAAATTACACCATCTCCCCGAAGGGGACCATGGGGTGATGCGGAGCATCGCTGGGAGTTTCAATGGTGCATTTAACGGCGGTCTTTACAGGTTTGCAGTGTTGTTGCTTCCATCACACAACACCACGAACCTCTTTCATCGGAGAAGGAGCAGATACTACTGAAGCGAAGCGCGCGCGCGCTCTCTACTCGCTTTATTTATTGCAGCAGCTGTTGGGGAGAGAGAAGGGAGAGGAGTGTCGCGCATGCGTCGTGTGAGTGCGGACGCCGGTTTACGCATCGGACGCGTGATTCGAAGGTCATGGGTTCGGTTCCCACCGAAGGCAGGTTTGTCTTTTCGTCCAGTTTAATTTCGTTTTACTTACTCCAAAATTGCAATACTACAGTTATGAGCTTCAATAAGTTCCCCTATGTTTTCCTGGCTTCAATGTTTGTTGGTTCACTGAGTTAGTGTTACCAAGTCACGCTTCACATCGATACGCCATTCCCTGGCGCACAAGTAAATGTATCATATTACTTATTTACTCAAGGGTACGAAAAGATTTCCGAGGCTATCACCTAGGTAAGTACTGCTGCAATAACGAAAAAAATTCACGCATCTCCACGAAGTGAACCATGTCTAGTGGGCGAAGCACTGGAGATGGTTCGGTGCTACCGTAAATCAGCCGTGGCATTGCCTACTCATGCATGTAAATGAGTGACAACGCGTGTGTATATTTACGAAAGCGTCGTCATTTATGCTGCTGGTCTTTATGAAGTTGCTGCGCTCCTACATCGTAGATCGTGCCGAGTTCCGGATTACTTTTACTTCAAGCGCTCGCTGCGAATCCTTATGGTTCAACTACACACAAGAGAAATCTCCCACAGGGCACTACATTGCAGGTCAAGATTCAGTGCCTATATACATGGGGTGGCCGGTGATCGCGAGCACTCGGTTTTTTCATTCAAGAAACTCGCTAGCAGACGCTGTCTACGTCAGCACTGCCTCTCGCGGGCGCGGGCGCGTTCTGTTTCCTTGCCAGCTTGGGCCAGCTCTTGAGCATGCGCAGTGGGGGTGTGGAAGGTGGTGCTGGTAAAAACGTTTATTAATGTAAAGGATTGGACAGGAGGTATGCTTGGACCACGCCGTAAAGGGCTGGTCCTCACGAACACTAGGTGGAGCTCCCTAGTTAGGGACTCCAGTGGCGGTAGCCGCCGCCCGTGCGCGCCTAAGGCTTGTTACGCCTGTGAGTCGTGGCAGCCAAGCAGGGTCGCATCCCAGTCCTCCCGTGCTGGGTCGGGGTTGGGGGGAATGGCCGGATTGGAAGGGCAAGCCCACACCTTGTGGTAAGTGTCTGAAGACACCGCACTACAGTGCGGGCAGCTGCCGCTAAACGAGGGGTCAAAATGTTTTAGGGCTGCCGGGCCCAGCAATGTATTGGTGAGAAGGTGGAGTAAGAGCCACTCGTCCGCCTTCTTAAGGCCTTTACATGGGCGGGCGTAAAGGCGGTGGCAATCTTGGTAGAATTTTGTAATATATTTGAAGGTATAGGCCGTATTGAAATGGGTTTTCCTAGGGGCAGGGACGGAACAGGCTCGACCATAACGTGCTTCGCCTCTAAAAAAGGAAAGATGTTACGTGCCAGGGACGACGCTCTTGAAAAACCCCAAACAAGGAGCGCGCGTAAACACGGCTCTACCACTACACGCTCAACTTGAGATTGCGAAGGCGTAAAGCCCTTTAATGACGCGACAGTATTCAAGCGTGTAGCTAATTGGTGCACTCTGACAATCTTGAAAATGCAGAGTGTGTCACAGCCACTACAGCACTGTTCAAGCCACTTGTGTTAGCCACGTCATCGCAGCCGCATGCAATTTCGCAAAAGCATCGCCGTAATCATCATTTCACATACCGCTGCGTGAGTGAAGATGCTTATTTCGCTCTAGTAATTAAAAAGCCGACTTATGCATCTGGAACTTCATTTCAATAAAAAAAATTCTGACCGTGATTAACAGCTTTCAACAACAGTAATAAATGCGTGCTCAGATGTAAGCGTCATCGCTATTCTCCACACTATGCTGATGCCAAGAAACTTGGTGCTAGGCATTACATTTGACAAAGTTATGAGAACGATATTCCTCGCAGATGAAAGAAGCGACGCTTAGCGCTAAAAACACACGCGCTTACCTGTGACGACATGTCTGGCGCATAACTGATGAGCCGGCATGACAGCTTCGTCCCATTCCTTAAGACAGTGATCAGAAGGAAAACCTATAGCACATTTCTTGTTCGTTGCTCCTTAACCAACCCATGGCACAGCTCATAGGCGTAACGTATTTCCTTCATTGCACGGCGGTAAACAGCAACCGCACCAGCGAAAGCAGCAGCTGCTACGGTAAGCGCGGCGGCGGATGTCTGCCGTACGAAACCAAAACGGCCCACGACAGTGCCACCGCATTTTCGTGACGTAGCCCGGTGGAGCACTGGCCGAGGAGGAGCGTGGCTTCCTCCTCTCTGGTGTGTGCAAGACGGCTTGGAGCGGCTGCGCTATGTTTGGATGTGTGGCATCGTCGAACAATATATGACTGTTCTGGGTCCACCATGAGGATTCTTGCGTATCCCATCGCGATTTGAGCTAGCAGGAGGATACCGGGAAACTACTGTGAAGATATGTTTGCTCTGCCAACAGGATAATGTAACTGTGATCGCAGGATCTATGCGATGTGCATCACCAGACGCTTAGTCCTTACGACTGTGGACTCTGTTGTTCTTCTCTCTTCTCTCTTACGTTAGGGGCAGTTACAGGTTCGAAATCTACAACTGCCGAGAAGTTTCAGTAACAGCCGGCACACTACGCAAACAAATAACCACCGGGTATGGCGGATACAGTCAAGTTGCGGCATTTTGCGAGTTACGAGTCCACGCCCGGTGGGTGCCGCCACAATCGAAGCGATTGAAGCCAACCTGGTATCAGTGGTAAACGAAGATCCAGCTAACCCTAATAAAAAGAAACTTGCTCTGTGACAATAGTAGATCTAAATTATAACCAGCCACAAAGATCATCAATTATCATTTCAAAGAAATGGTTTACAGGCATGACTCAACGCATCTTCGCCAGGTAACGCCGCCAGCGCCGTCGCGTGCAGCAGACGCAGGACACTCATAAAAGCGCGCAAGTAGGTGAAGGAGAAACGCGAATTTTACCTAAGAGAAGCAGCAAGCCTGAGGAGCAATGCAATTACGCAGTGGCGCGTGTTTACTTATGGGCGAAGTGGTGCGGCCCATCCGGAAAGAGTTCTCAACACTTCGGCATTTCCACAGGCTCAGGTATTTATGTGTTCGCTGTTATATCCTTGTTCGCGTAGCATGTTCTCACAAAGTCTCGGGCTTCCTTTTGTTAGATGCGAAGCATCTCTTTGACTAGCCTGTGTAACGCTGTCCCTCCGTCCGTACGAACGCGCCGCAACGCCCTCCACTCGCCGCAGGTGTTGGAGCGGTGCCAAGTAGGTCACGCCGCAGCTGCGCGTTGTTGTGCCTCAAATTCCCCTGCCAGCACGTGCAGTTCCACCGGCGACCGACCCCACAGCGTGCATTCCAAGAAGGCGTTCGTGCGTCATGAGTTGACGTCGTTCGAAAGCAACCTCGCCGGTCGCCGGTCGACGAGAACAATGAACAGGGGACATTGGGAGGACCCCCCGGCATCACTGCAGGCACGGACCGCCACCGCACTCCTGCCACTTCGTGGGAAAGAGCGAGGAGGAAGCAACCCAACGAGGGTAGAAAATCGGGTGCATCTGGGTGCACCGAGAGCTGCTCACGTAGACCCGGCCGTGTCAAGAGCTCTTCACGGAGACAGGGCCGTGGAGTATGTAAATTATTGTGTGAAGTCTTTTCTCAGTCCTCTTCGACCTGTCGTCCATCCTGGCACCTCACTCCAGTGCCTCTTCGAAGCGGTGGGGCTACCAACGTCCCTGTACCCCATCCGTCCTTCGCAACAGCGTTGACGTCACGCTCCCCTCGCAGTGCGCGCTGACGTCACTCTCTCCCTCGCCTGCTGCGCGCTCGCCGCAGCGCCCGCAGCTGCAAGATGTTGAGCGTGCTTCCCCCGACGATAACAGCGTGGAGCAGTACCACAAGGTGGACTACCCGCCGTCAATGGAAAATAAGATAACTCTGCTAAAATATTTCTGGTCGTACCTGCTCAACATAGGCGACGATGTGAGCCCCCGCGATTGTGACAACGTGGCTTGGTGCGGTTATCCTGCCTGGCATCGTGAAATCGCACTCGTTCGGCGATCGCTTTCTATTGGATAATTGCACAGTCTAGATAAAATTTTTTCAGGACCACACAAGGTTCGCCTTCCGCCCGCTCATTCAAGCAGTACCGTACATAGACAACTATCGGGTTTTCCACACATACCGGTTCGAAAGCTATATAACGGCTGCCCACCTGATCTGTTTTCTCGGCTGCAGTATGTAAAAACCGTTCTAGAGAGCGCGGAGAAAGGAGTATTTGAGGAGAGAAAACTCCTATGCCACGGCAGAGCGGGGCGGCGGCCCGTTAATGTAACGCTTGGGCGAGGAAGAAGTTGAGTTTCCTGCGCATCTCGGCAGATGGCGCTGCCGGACTGTTCCCATTGTTTACATGTCATTCTATGGGCGCGGCGCATAATTATCGCGTTATCGTCTCTTATATTGCAAAATTTGTTTTCACTGTGTAGCGTCAATAAATATGGGCGGCGGAGATTTTAGATGCAGTTAATAATAAATGCTGAATTAATTGCGTGCCGTACAGAGCTTGGAACGAGCTGCTTGCGCTCACTCCAGAGCCCACGACGCTTGCCGCTGGAAGTCATTCGCTGGCGTGTTGTGAGCACGCATGTGTAAATGGCCTTGCGAAGAAAGGACGTGAGAGCTGCCGCGTATCCTTTGTCATCTGCTGACTAGAAGAGTAACACTCTTGTTTGGGCTAGTTGGTACATTCTTGACACAAACTCGGTAGCGCAAAAAAACACGGACGAAGAAAAGAAGGAACACTGACAGGCGCAAACTTCCAACTATATTTTTGAATGCCAAAGCGGGTCTATATGTAAATGCACACCCTTTGCACCTTTGATTTTGCATCGTTCCTGGTGGCGCGTGTGCAAAGGGTGTGCATTTACATATAGACCCACTTTGGCATTCTGAAATATAGTTGGAAGTTCGCGCCTATCTGTGTTCCTTCTTTTCTTCGTCCGTGTGTTTTTTGCGCTACCGAGTTTGTGACTAGAAGAGTCACGAGCTTGCGCAGCGCGACGTCGCGCCGCCGCAGACGATCGCCGAGGCCATGGCGCGACGCGCACATTTCTGTTTCTGCCAGCAGAGGACGCGTCGGCGCGGTGCCGTACGGCGTGACCGGGCCGCCCGAGCGAGCGCTGTTTCCTCTCCTGAAGAATTCTCTCTCCATGTTAGAGAGACTATGCAACACCGTCCTAGTCCACCCACGCTCTGCTAGCGCATTCTTTGCGCCTGTGTTACGACCAAGCTTTCAAGAGCTTTAAGAATATCTGTATAAGAATTTGTATATAGGTTTACCTATACTGCACGCATGTCCATTCTGTGTTTTTTTCTATCTTCAGCGTATTCCAAACTCCCACACTCGTTGCCATTTGTCGTGTCTGGCACGACGAATAGCGACGAGGGAGCACGCCGAAAGGCGGCTTGAAGGAAAGCACACGGACACAGACGCATAGCAAAATCCAAAGAGAGCGCCCCTATTTATTCATCTCGCTTAAATAGGCACTGGGGCAGAATGCAGTGCCCCCTAACGGCGGATCTACAGGCAGTGTGTAGCGCCCCCTAATGGTTTGTTTACAGCGGTCCAAATTGAAACTGAACCTAATACATAGCAATTTAGTGCAGATGAAAATGGTCTTGAAGACGTCCAAATGATAGGAAACGTGAGAAACCTTCGCTCCTTGTTCCACTTGATCTAAACAGCGCCATCTCTTGCTTAATTATGTTGATGTATTAATAATACAAGCTCTGGCTCGTATTACTGGATTGCCCCGCCACGGTGGTGTAGTGGCTAAGGTACTCGGCTGCTGATCCGAGGGTCGCGGGATCGAATCCCGGCCGCGGCGGCTGCATTTCGGTGGAGGCGAAATGTTGAGGCCCGTGTGCTGTGCGATGTCAGTGCACGTTAAAGAACCCCAGGTGGTCGAAATTTCCGGAGCCCTCCACTACGGCGTCTCTCATAATCAGAACTGGTTTTGGGACGTAAAACCCCACAAAACAACAACATTACTGGATTACTTCTCTCTAAAGAAGCAGTTCTGAAAGATGCGGTTCACATAGGCACGCAAAACATTAAGAGTCGCGCATTTATCTTACGCTGAAACTCATAATAAAAATTAACAACCCCTGATTCTGGCCTTGAATATTCTAAAGGAATAGTCCCTCCTTCTAAACTGTGCAACGAGTGAAATGGCATTTGTCTTGTGGACATGGGAACGATGGGTGTAGAGGCAAACCAAAAATGGTTAACGCGTAAAGAGTTTGTTCGCTTTACCACATGTATTCAAACGTTGCACCGCTTTGCAACCCAACGAGATTTTTCTACTCGTCGCAGTAACATTACTTGTGCATGGGAAACAGGCGTGTTGGAAACGTAGTCGCAATTCCGTAGGGTCAGAAAAGTTTTTGCCATTAATGTAAACATTTAAGTGAAAATGAAAAATATTGGGCACCCATCTTGCATACGTGCGTCTGACGTGCCCATCCGGTTCAACCACACTGCAATCGCATCGTCGCATGGAGGAAAACAACAACTAGGAGGCAGTGTCACGTGATTCCGCTAGCCTTGGCAAGTCAGCCTCCTCTGTCGCCGGCGTGCAGTGCCTCTCGGGTAAGATTATTTCCTTCATTGTTGTCAGGCCGCTCGAGGTTGTTTGGAAGCTGTAACCTTTAGTGGTGCTTGACCGTGAATTATCCTGCGGCTTCCCTAACACGTGGCAGGGGCCCATTTCCCATGATCGCCCACTTCAAATTCGTTACGGCTATTGGCCTCGAGTGCCCCCACTAGAAAAGCCAGCGCTGCGGTTCGGGTGACGTAGTACGATGAATCACGTGGCTGCATCTACTGCTTCCGAAGCCGAGAGACAAGTTGAAAATTCCCTGCGTACGCGGCGTTTCTGATAAATCGGGAAAGCTTTTTCGCTTTGGGTGTACGCTTGACTACACTTGAAAGCACCAGTACAGTTAGTGGCTGCTACGGCAGCCACTAACTATTCGGAGCCCGTTTGTTGAAATTCACTTCTCAAATGCCGAAAACGGTTCTTTCTTTTAGCACGTGCAATACGGTATGCATAATTCCCATTGTGGTTGAACGATCGCAGCGCCAGATGACCTTCTAGTTTATAGTAAGAAACTCTGTGATCACCACTTACTACTCGTATCACAAGTCCATGGCAGTGTCTGTGTACCCCGGCCTAAGTACGCCGTCACCGGAAGGACAAGAGGGTGACGACACGACACCGGTGACTGTATAACGACACCACCCGCAACGCCGCGGCGGTCGCACTACTTCGATATGCCCGAGACCTGCCTCGAGCATATGTGCATACACACTGCCTGGACGACGAAATAGAAGAGGACATGGGAAGTGTCGACACCACTTCCATGGCATCAAATCATGTAAAGGCAATACGGCCTCCCACATTGCCTCATTCTTTATAACACAACTCGGCAACACCAGTTTTCAGTGCCCCTCCGCAACAACAATCTAGCCAAAAGAAATGCTTTCGCGTTCTCATCTTATAAGAATATGCTTAGGGATTGTCGAACCTTTAGGGGCGAAGCTCCTCTTAGTCTAACATTGTCACGCGTCAGTCGTCAGGCGTAACCTGCGTGCCGGGAGGCACGCGCTCGCCCTTGGCGCGTGCTTCCCGGCGCCCTTGGCGCGTGCTCTCTCGCCCTTGGCGCGTGCTCTCTCTCTCTCCCGGCACGTGCGTCCCGGCGCGTGCCTCTGCTGTCTTGTGAGAGAGAGAGAGAGACAGAGAGAGAGCGAAAAGCGCGCGTTGGCTATGGAAACGCTCTTTCTTAGAGGAACGCTCTACCAGCTCGCAAAGAAAGAGAACGCGCCCTCACCCGCGAGAGACAACGTTGGCGCAGGCAGCTTCTCCTAGCCAGAGAGAGAGAATAAACTTTTATTAATAACAAATGCACACTGAGCCTTCCTTGGGTGGGGCCCTCAGTCCAGGGCTCCATTGCCTTGCGCGACCCTGCGAGCCCGCTGGACCAGCTGCTGCTGTTCCTGCCGGCGTAAGCTGAGCAGTGCAGACTCCCAAGAGGAAGGGGTGGGGTTGGGAGTTTCTTGATTGAGAAATACCGACTGCTCGCTTTGAAGAAGCGTTCACCGGCAACCCATATATATATATATATATATATATATATATATATATATATATATATATATATATACAGGCACTGGATTTTGACTTGCAATGAAGTGCCGGTGGGAGATTTCACTTGTGCGTAGTTGAACCATGAGGATTCGTAGCGTGCGCGTTAACTAAATTAATCCGGAACTCGGCACGATCTACGATGAACCTGCCGAGCTTCGCCCACTCATCATTCACTCCGTGCATATGCTGTAATTTTTTTCAGCAATAATTTTCTCTAAGCCAATCTTACGTTTTCCCAACGGAAACAAGACGCGCTAACCAGCAGCGTTTAACTGCAAGGGAAGTTCAGCGGCGAATGTATATTGAATTAAGAGAAAGAAGCAATCGCGGAAATGGCTAGCTGAGTAGACTGAAACATACGTTGAAATGAAGCATACGAAATTTGATATGGTGGAAAGCTGGGTCATTTGGTGAGATGCCATCAAACCGCACGAGAAAAGCAGCAATTTTGACGATGACAAAGAAAAAAAAGGAAAGAAAGAAAAAGGGATACTAGGCACTCATTTTTCCTCGTTTTCTCACCCCCCCCCCTTTTTTTTGGGGGGGGGGGGCGAAGCTCCTTAAGGTTTGCGTCTGTCCGTCCGTTGTAGTAGCGCGTTCTCTACGAAGAACGCGCTACTAGGAGGGCTCGTGTGGGAGGCGCGCCCTCGGCGCGTGCCTTCCGGCGCGCGAGCTCTCTCACTCTTCCATCTACTGTCTTGTGAGAGAGAGAGAGAGAGAGAGCGAAAGGCGCGCGTTGACTATGGAAACGCTCTTTCTTCGATGAACGCGCTACCAGCTCGCAAAGAAGGGGAACGCGCCCTCACCCGCGAGAGACAAGCTTGACGCAGGCAGCGACTTCTAGCGAGTTTCTTGATTGAAAAATACCGACTGCTCGCGCTGGAGAACCGTTCACCGGCCACCCATATATAAATAGGCACTGGATCTTGACTTGCAATGAAGTGCCGGTGGGAGATTTCACTTGTGCGTAGTTGAACCATAAGGATTCGCAGCGTGCGCGTTAACTAAATTAATCCGGAACTCGGCAGGATCTACGGTGAACATCCGGAGCTTCGCCCACTCATCATCATTCACTCCGTGGATAGAGAGAGAGAGAGCGAAAACTTTAATTCACAAATAGGTCCGGCGATTGTGTCGGGGTAGGGCCACAAGCACCCCGACCTTGGTGACGGCCTCGAGCCCTTGGACACGGGCGGCTTCCTCGGCGTGCCGGACGGCCCAGGGTTGATCAGCGAGGTTTTGGCTGAGCAGGCACGCCGCGGTCACAGACTGCCATGTCTACCCCGTTCCTAATAAGGGGATCCTGCTGTGCGGTCCCTGTGCATGCCCACAGCATGTGCTGCAGTGTCGCTCTGGCTCCGCACACTTTACATGTGTCAGATGTATAAATGTCTGGGTAGCCGAGGCAAAGGATGACCGGGTTTGGATATGTGCGTGTCTGTAGTTGTCTCCAGGCAACTGCCTGTTTCTTGTTTAGTTTGGCGTGTGGTGGTGGGTACTTGCATCTGTTCAATCTGTAGTGTTGTGTGTCTCTGAAAGTGGTCATGCGATCCCCCCACGTCCACTCCCGCATCGCGCGCGTCTTGGGCGGGGCGTCAGGACTGTCCGCGGTCGTCGCGCCTCCGCGTGTAAGTTCTCGAGCCGCGGCGTCGGCCGCCTCATGGCCCGCAAGCGGTGGGTCCGTGTGGGAGGAAACTGTCATTTTTGCAACAAATGTTGCCTTCGTGAATTTGGAGGATGCGGGCCGCTTCCCGGGAGATCCGGCCGCTGGCGTAGCTACGTATCGCTGCTTGCGAGTCGCTTATTATAACTGTGGTGTCCGTAGTGGCTATCGCGAGCGCTATCGCCGCTTCTTCGGCCGCGTCCGTCTCCTCCGTGCATATCGTGGCGCTCGCAATGCAAGTTCCCCTATGGTTCGTTATAGCGACCACGAATGCGCGTCGGCGCTCGTAACGGGCCGCGTCAACGTACACCGTTTCCTGACTGTTCCCAAATTTCTTTTGAATGTCTCTCGCGCGCCTGTTTCGCCGGCCAACGTGATGCGTCGGATGCATGTTTTTGGGCAACGACGGAACGATGAGGCGCTCGCGAATCTGTTTGGATATCGCAACTGTAATGAAGAAGAATACAAGGAAGGCAAGGAAGCAAGCCGCAGCGTTGGCGACAGTCTCGTGCCTCGAGCGAGCGCTTGCCCGGATTTTGGCTGCTTGACGCTCGCCCTTTGTCGGAGCTCGCTTTTGACGTTATCCGTCGTCCAGACGTCAATAAACCACGTCGCATTTGGTGGAGGTGCGTGGGTTCCCACTACCAACCTGGAACTTCGCTCCCGGACGCTTCGACCTGTCCCTGTCCCTAACGTTATCATGGCTGACGCAAACCCTGCCCAGCCTGGACCTTCGGCAATCCATGTCACCTGCGGCGCCGTTCACCGTCAACGGGACCCGCCAATCTTCAACGGCTCAGGTGACTCGGATGTTGAAGATTGGTTGACTGTCTACGAGCGAGTAAGTGAGCACAACAAGTGGAACGATCCCATGAAGTTGAGTCATGTCACGTTTTATATCGCTGATGTCGCTCAGCTGTGGCATCATAACCACGAGGCCAATATTCCAACTTGGCCTATCTTTAAGACTTCCATTGCGGACGTCTTTGGCCGACCTACAGCGCCCAAGCTTCGCACTGAGCAGACCCTGCGGCAACGTGCTCAGCAACCAGGCGAGAACTTCACGAGCTATATCGAGGATGTGCTCAACCTTTGCAGCCGTGTGAGCTCCGCAATGACTGAGGACGAGAAGATCAAGCACATTCTGAAAGGCATCGAGGATGACGCCTTTCAGGTGCTTCTCGCAAAAAATCCCACGACGGTGGACGCCCTCATATCGTTGTGTCAGAGCTTTGACGAGTTGCGTAGGCAGCGCGCAACCGCGCGCCAAGCCCTCGCAAATCCTGGTGCGCACTCTAGTTTGGCAAGTTTGCAGCCGGCCCCCCATCCTGCCGATCAGCAACCGTTGCTATCCACAATCAAAGATTTCATCCGTGAAGAGGTAGCACGTCAGCTCTCCTTGCTACCTCTCACGCACGCGCCTACACCGTCTTTGGCTCCGGACCTTCAACAGGTCATTCGCACTCACGTGGCCGAGACCCTCCCGCCTATGCCACAGCCACCACCTATCACTGCGCCTCTTACCTACGCTTCTGTCGCTGCTAGGCCGCCTCAAGAGCCTGCGCCGTATTTACGACCCGCGGTTCCGATCCACACTGTCCCGACGACCACGCGTGCTGCGACGCCCCCTTACGCGAGGCCTCAGGCTCCGCTCTTCCGACGCCAGGACGCGTGGCGGACGCCAGACAACATGCCGATCTGCTACGCCTGTGGTGTCGCAGGGCACATCGCCCACTTCTGTCGCCGGTATCCTCCTTGCCCGTACGACCCATTTGACGCGCCTGTTACTTCGTCGTTTCCTACGCCACCAAGGTATACCGCTGAGGATCGTCCACCCCTTTCAAACCGTCGCTCTCCATCACCTCGACGACGCTCGCTATCACCCATGCGTCGCCGTCCAACTACGGAAGAGGGAAACTGATTGCTGCAGTTCCGGAGGCAAGAGCTGCACGCGACTCGAACTATCAAAGGCCTCCACCTCTTTCGCCGCGAAATGTTATCGACGTAAACATTGAAGGAACTGCCGCACTAGCGCTTATTGACACAGGGGCCGCCGTTTCTGTAATTTGTGAGAACCTCTGCCATAGGATCAAGAAATTGACCATGTTGCTCCCGGGACTAGTACTCCGCACTGCAAGCTCACAGTGCATTTCCCCTTCTGCCATGTGCACCGCGCGTGTAGTTATTCAAGACGTACTTTATGTCATAGAGTTCTATGTGCTGCCGTCATGCTCCCACGACATTATTCTCGGATGGGATTTCCTTTCACGTCATCGTGCCGTCATAGACTGTTCTCGGGCGGAAGTGGCTCTTACTCCGCTGCAAGACTCCATTTCGGCTGACCCTATGCCCGACCCTCACAAACTTGTCGTTGCTGCAGACACCGATATACCGCCGAAAACGGGGACCCTCGTAGCCGTCTCCTGCCCGGCCGCCTCTGACGGAATGGTCTTGTTTGCCCCCTCCGATGTGTTTCTTCGTCGTCGTGGTTTATGCCTGCCGTTTGCAGTACTGACCATGGAGTCTGGTGCTGCCACAATGATGGTTTCCAACTCATTCTCGTCGCATGTTACTTTACTCCGTGGTGAGTCCTTGGGTCATGTACAAGATGTCAAATTCGTGCATTCCCTGGATTTCACTGAAGACCAACCCTGCCTTCAAGTGAATGCTATGACGTCACCCCTTTCAAGATCACCAGCTCCGGACAGTTTCTGCACCTCTATCGCCACCGATCTACCGCCCACATATCGCGAAGAACTCATCTCCCTTCTGCAAGAGTTCCGCTCGTCCTTCGATTGCGCTCAGCCATCTTTAGGCCGTACAACGAGTGTTGCACACCACATCGACACCGGCTCCCATGCTCCCTTACGTCAGCGCCCTTACCGAGTATCGGCGGAAGAACGGCGTATCATCAATGAACAAGTCGATGACATGCTTACACGCGGCGTCATTCAGCCGTCCCAGAGCCCTTGGTCATCGCCTGTTGTACTCGTGCGCAAAAAGGATGGATCCATCAGATTCTGTGTTGACTATCGCCGCCTCAACAAGATAACTCGGAGGGATGTGTACCCGTTGCCGCGCATTGATGACGCTCTCGATTGCCTGCAAGGAGCAGAATATTTCTCATCTTTGGATTTGCGATCGGGCTACTGGCAAGTCCCGATGGCCGAACCTGATCGCCCGAAGACTGCCTTCATTACTCCCGATGGACTGTACGAGTTTAAGGTGATGCCGTTCGGATTGTGTAACGCGCCAGCTACATTCGAACGGATGATGGATAACATCCTTCGCGGCTACAAATGGAATACGTGCCTCTGTTACCTTGACGACATCGTAGTCTTTTCTCGAGACTTCCCCACTCACCTTGTTCGTCTACGTGCTATTCTGAAGTCCCTCACATCTGCCGGACTTCAACTTAACATCAAGAAGTGCCATTTTGGGGCGCGTCAGCTGACGATACTAGGCCACGTCGTCTGCAAAGACGGCGTCCTCCCGGACCCCGCGAAACTTCGTGCAGTTGCCGAGTATCCGAAGCCCACCTCCATGAAGACACTTCGAAGTTTCATTGGCTTGTGTTCGTACTTCCGTCGATTTGTCCGCTACTTTGCTACCATCATCGCGCCCCTTACGAATCTTCTCACAGCCTCTAACGGCCTCCTTGCGTGGTCACCTGAGTGCGACGCGTCCTTTACGACGCTAAGACGCTTGCTAACGTCGCCTCCTATACTCCGGCACTTTGACCCCAACGCGCCTACGGAGGTCCATACTGACGCCAGCGGCGTCGGCCTGGGTGCTGTATTGGCTCAGCGGAAGCCAGGCTACGAGGAATACGTTGTGGCTTATGCGAGTCGCACCCTCAAGAAAGCCGAGCGCAATTATTCAGTTACGGAGAAAGAGTGCCTCGCCATAATTTGGGCGTTGGCTAAGTTTCGCCCGTACCTTTATGGTCGCGCTTTTGACGTTGTCACAGACCACCATGCTCTGTGTTGGCTCTCGTCGCTGAAAGATCTGTCAGGGCGCCTCGGTCGCTGAGCGCTCCGCCTGCAAGAATACGACATTCGTGTTGTATACCGGTCAGGCCGTAAACACTCCGACGCTGACGCGCTGTCCCGCTCACCACTGGCGTCCGACACGGCTTCTCCGACAGGTTCTTCGCTCTCGCCAATTGACTACGTCGACATGTCGTCGGAGCAACGCAAGGACATGTGGGTTCGCCAACTCCTTGAGTTTCTGACAGACCCATCCCTTCGTCCCGCTTCAAGAAGTATCCGACGCCATGCTTCCCATTTCGTCGTTCGAGATGATCTCCTTTACCGGCAAAATTACGCACCTGATGGCCGCAAGTGGTTACTTGTGATACCGCGCCATATGCGCAAGGATATCAGCGCCGCTTTCCACAATGACCCGCAAAGTGCTCATGCCGGCGTTCTCAAGACTTACACCCGCCTTCGTCAACGCTACTACTGGCGCGGCATTTACGCCTTTGTGTGCAAGTATATCCGTGCTTGCATTGCATGTCAACGGCGCAAAACTCCACCTCAACACCCGACTGCCACACTCCAGCCTCTTCCTTGCCCTGGCCGTCCATTCGACCGCGTTGGCATCGATTTATATGGCCCGCTTCCCTCGACTTCATCTGGGAACAGGTGGATAATTGTTGGCGTGGACCATCTCACACGTTACGCTGAGACCGCGGCGTTGCCCACAGCTACTGCGAGAGAAGTTGCACCCCCGCCACGGTGGTCTAGTGGTTATGGCACTCGGCTGCAGATCCGAAGGTCGCGGGATCCAATCCCGGCCGCGGCGGCTGCATTTCGATGGAGCCGAAATGTTGAGGCCCGTGTGCTGTCCGATGTCAGTGCACGTTAAAGAACCCCAGGTGGTCGAAATTTCCGGAGACCTCCACTACGGCGTCTCTCATAATCAGAGCTGGTTTTGGGACGTTAAACCCCACAAATCAATCAGAAGTTGCATTTTTCCTCCTACGCAACTTTGTCCTGCGCCACGGTGCTCCTAGGGAACTTTTGAGCGACAGGGGACGTGTTTTTCTTTCTGATGCCATTCAAGCGTTGCTTCTTCAGTGCAACATCATTCACCGCACAACCAGCGCATATCATCCGCAGACGAATGGTTTGAGAGAACGCTTTAATCGAACTCTTGGTGATATGCTAACGATGTACACTGCATCCGACCAGACCAACTGGGACACCGTCCTCCCATTTGTCACATACGCGTACAACACTGCTACGCAAGCGACCACCGGATTCTCACCGTTCTTTCTTCTGTACGGACGCGAGCCATCCTGTACGCTGGACACTGTCCTTCCCTACACACCTGACTCCAGTGAATACACCCCGATTTCTGATGTTGCTAAGTACGCGGAAGATTGTCGACAGTTGGCTCGTTCTATGACAACAGACGCTCAAGGTCGCCAGAAGGTACGACTCGATTGTGACCGCTCGCTTTCCACTTTCCCGACGGGAGCCCTCGTTTGGCTTTGGGTCCCCCCGAGCACGCCTGGACTTTCGTCGAAATTCCTCGCACGCTACCACGGCCCCTACCGTATCCTCACACAGACGTCTCCTGTCAATTACGAAGTCGAGCCCTTGACTCCATCCCAGGTCTTACGTCGTCGTGGACGAGAAATCGTCCACGTCAGCCGCCTCAAACCCTATTATGACCCCGCCATACTATCAGCGCCTTAAGTAGCCAGGATGACTACGCTCGTCGCCGGGGGTCATTGTAATGAAGAAGAAGACAAGGAAGGCAAGGAAGCAAGCCGCAGCGTTGGCGACAGTCTCGTGCCTCGAGCGAGCGCTTGCCCGGATTTTGGCTGCTTGACGCTCGCCGTTTGTCGGAGCTCGCTTTTGACGTTATCCGTCGTCCAGACGTCAATAAACCACGTCGCACAATCTTTTCGCTGTGCTGCGTGTGATAGGTGATGCCAAGAGTTTCGAGGATGTGTCGGCCGGTGCGGCTTTTTGCCAGCCGATCATACTGCGCTACGTTGTGCGCTTCAATTAACTCGTCTAAGGTGTTGTGTAACCCCAGTTCGAAAAGTTTGTCCGTACGCGTGGTAATAGGTAGTCCGATGGCGCGTTTGTATGCCTTGCGAATAATATAGTCTAGTTTTGTTCGTTCAGTCGCTTGCCACTTGAGGTAGGAGGCCACGTACATGATGCGGCTAATTATGAACGCCTGTACCAATCGAATCGTATTGTGTTCCTTCATTCCGCTGTGTCTATTGGTGATGCGCCTCAGCAGCCGGATGGTTTCATCAACCGCGCGCTCCAGCCTGCGTATGGTTTGGCCGTTATGGCCCTTCGTTGACAGGTGCAAGCCCAGTACCGTAATTTCGTGAACGTGCGGGATGATGGCACCGTCTGATGTCACAACTGTAATGCCCTTGTCCGTGCGATCGGTTACAGAAGCGGTGGCCTTGGGCTTACGGCCCCGACGCGTGGGTCTGTAGAGCAGGAGCTCCGACTTGGCCGCGGAGCATTCGAGGCCCGTGTCGCGGAGGTACTCCTGTACCGCGTCAACGGCCGTCTGCAAAGTGTGCTCTATGTAGCCGTCATTTCCCTCGGTAACCCAGAGGGTGATGTCGTCGGTGTACAAGCTGTGGTGCAAGCCTTCTATTTCTTCCAGTTTCCGCGGTAATCCGAGGAGCACGAGGTTCACAGCAATTCACAGCATATCCGTGGATATGCTGTGGATTTTTTGTCATCGTCAACGTGTGCTGCTTCACCCACGCGGTATAACGAGAAATAATACTGAAACCTCCAAGAACGCAGAAGAAAAAACATCGAGTTGTTGCGATGGCACATCTCGCCATGCCTCGAAGTTGTAGACATAATTATTTCCAAGCCACACTTATAATAGGGAGTAATAGTTGAGCGGCTCAGCGGGCCAGCGGGCCCAAGCGATGGAGCGGAGGGGACAGCGGACCGCATGATGAAGAGAAGAGTAATAGCTGAGCGACGCCCCGTTTCTTTCAGCGGAACTTACCGCTGCGCCACCTGTTGAACAATGTTGGAGTTACTGCCGATCGAGCAGAGGTTTTTATCTGTCGAATAAATTGAAGTTACTGCGAAAAGTATATCGCAAAAGTAATTTTTCATTAGATCATAGGTGTTATGTGGAAACACATCTTCGTTTTTGCTGCATGACATGACGACATGCTGCCGCCGCTTGTGTTGGGGGCTGCCATCTTGCAAAACGCTCGCGCGCTGGCCCGCTGCATACGCTCCGCTGAAGAGACCGAATGAGCGGGCGAGCGGCTCGCTCCGTAAATGCTTCTGCTGGTGATATTCACTCACTGCATACAATCTTACAAGTTTATTTAGGAAGACTAGAGTTATGGTTTAATGAAATTAGCATGACTTTAAATGTTAGTAAAAGTTCTGTTATTGTTTTTCCTTTGAATGATCCAGTAAGCATTTCTCTTCAGTATCGCCAGGAAATAATTCCCCAAGCAGAGTGCGTGAAGTATTTAGGTGTGTTTTACGATCATAAACTGAGTTGGCGCGACGACATTGAGCACATTAAATGTAAGGCTACTCGCGCTGTTGGGATGATATGCAGACTTGGCCAGCACCCCTCTGGGTTACGCAGAGACACTCTTCTTATGATATACCGTATGTATGTTCGTCCGATTCTAGAATTTGGTTGTATTTTATACTCTGGTGGTCCGGCATACAAGATTAATCCTTTGGTTCTTTTAGAGCGAGAGGCTCTTCGGAGTTGTCTCAAGGTGCCAAAATTTACTGCAAATCATGTTCTGTACCAAGAAGCCCGAATACCCACGTTAGTTTGCAGATTCCGTATCCTCACTGTCAAAACATATTTACAAATTTATGCGTCTTCACAGAGGCGATCACACTTCGTGTTCTGTACTGAAGCACTAACATTTTTTGATGAGCCTTGGTCTCGCATATACAAACCTCAAGTTTTGTTTGTGCAGAATCAACTAGAGGCTTTAGATGTTAACATTCGCGATATCGTCTCAACGGATAAACCATTGGCCAATGCTAAAATTGAATTGGATATGATATTCCCTTCTAATGCCAAACTCTTACCTTCCAGATACTTAATAGGCTTATTAGAAGATCATTTATGTCAATTGGGAATTGATAACGTAATTGCGACGGATGCATCCATGCGTGAGGAGAAAGCGGGAGTGGGCATTTTTTCAGAGACTTTGTCTTGGTCATATACCTTGCGCCTCCCGGATTATACACCCATATTCGAAGCAGAGCTCTTAGCCATTCTTTTAGCCATTCGCAAACTTCCTGCACAAAATTCGGCAGTTGTTATAGTGACTGATTCACTTTCTGTATGCACATCACTCGCTTCAGCTTCTCCTTCCAAGTCTTCTGTTCTAAACGCATTCACTTCATTAATTCCTCCCCACTTGCGTGAAATACGATTGGTGTGGGTGCCAGGCCATCGTGGCATATTTATAAACGAGATGGCTGATGTTCTCGCGCGGTGGTCCCTAGATGGGCCGGTAATGCACGTGGTGCCTACTACTGCCTTTGTTACTTTGTCTAGATTCCGTAAGTACTCCTTACTTCAAGATTCTTTAAAAATGAAGTTACCTATTGAAGAATATGGGCATCTTTCTTTTGTTTGGAATAATAAGTGGTGCCCCTCTCGTAAACTGGAAGTGGCAATAACAAAATTTCGCTGTCGTATCCCTTCATTAAATTTTTATTTACACAGGTCTGGTCTGGTGCCATCTCCGCTATGCTGCTATTGTCAAGAGCCTGAAAACATTGATCACTTTTTAATTACCTGTCAGCGTTATAGTAGTCAGAGGAAAAGACATTTCGAAATTTCATTCATGAATTTAAAAATTCCCCTGAATTCTCAGAATATTCTTTCCTTTGGAGCGTCCTCACTAGGTTACAGCAACAGGAACGTCTGTTTAGCCATGTGCAATTTCCTTCGTGACACAAGAAGAATTCGTTGCTAATCATCTTTCCAACCAAAACTTCGTACCTCGAAATTGCCGCCACTAGTTTATTAAACCTCAAATTATTTATTATGGTTCATTTGTATTATAAATAGTCTATCACTCTAACATTTCATTCTTCCTTACATTACCGATTCCTTACTCTTCCTTTGTTTTAGCTCACTTTTTTTTTCCTTTTTTATATTAACCGCCGGCTTCATGGCCAATCCCCCGTAGTGGGCAAGAGCCAAATAACAAGGAGAAAAGAAAAAGAAAAGAAAAGAAATGCGCTGGCTGTCCCAGCGGGCCGCGCATGCGCAGTTGGCACCTCCGCTCGTTCGCTGGGCCCGTTGGCCCGCTGAGCCGCTCAGCTATTACTCTCTAATAGCGTTCGCGCTGCAGCGGTTGTTTCGGTATACTGTCACATGCTCGTACACCGCGGCGTAAAGCGCAGAGCAATGTGCGAGAACGCGCTCGCTACGAAATCAGAGCACTGTGCGCGGACATATGCATGTAGACACGCAGTATGTCGGTCGCGGCGAACCCGTGCGATCGCGGCATTGATGATTCATTGTGTTATGATACGCGTGCTTTAACAGACAGCCCGCTATTGAGAACGTGATTCACATGATTTGGTCTCAGTGACTGCCTGTCTATCACGCAATACACCTGTTACGGGCACTCTGCAGAGACCGTGTTTGGTGGGCGTTCACTGTATACGCGTTATATAAAGATGGCCTCTATAAACCACGCTGTGTTTTGTGTTAGCTCACAGAGATATTACTTGGTAGTGACATACTTCTCTCCTTTCCAGAACACTAACAGAAATTCCGCGAGGGCTACGGCGTGGCGTTTTCAGTACACGCACAACAGCCAAACGTATGAGAGAGCGAGGCGCCGTGTCCCTCACACTACGTAATACACGCGCTCCCGATAGACGGCGACTCCGCGACTCATCGCCGCTAATAATCTTCGAGATTATCACGTGATGACTTCTCCTAGCATTTTCCCTTACGCCATATGTCGGCGCATTTTTCCGCTAGGCTATAGGCGCTCGTACTTCGTTTACCCGCAAAGGAGTCATTACGAGCGGTAGCATTGCGAGAGCAATAAGGTTCCCCCGCCTAGTTCACTGCAATTAATAATAATAACAATAATAATAACAATAACAAACTATAATGTCCTCGCATTTCTCCTAGGTAAACGAATAGAAGCGCAGGCGAGAGCTGTGTCACAGTGGCTAGAATGTAGCCACTGTTAATCTAGCTGCGTTAATGGATGGTCAGTTATGTAGTGACTGATAATTGTAACGGTGGTCTAGTGGAGATAGCACACGGCTGCTCATCCGAAGGTCGTGGTATGGTCGTGGGATCGAACCCATGGCGCGGCGGCTGCATTTCGATGGCGACGAAATTTTGAGCCCCGTGTGCTGTGCGACGTCAGTGCACGCTTAAAACCCTAGCTGGCTGAAATTTACGGAGCCCTCCGCTACGGCGTCTCTCACAATCAGATCGTGGTTTTGGGACGTAAAACCTCAGAAATTATTGGAACAATAACGAAGACACACCCGGAGTTACTCGTGATTACTACATCAACAACAGTGAGGTAACAATTATATTTAGAGGTGATTTTTTTTATTTGTGAACCGAGCACATTATTAGGTAAGGATATATAGGTCCAATGTGGGCTGAATTTTTCTGACCTAAAACAAAGGAATGCAACATATTTTTGAAACAGAAATTTTATCATTCATGTTTCTGTATAGTAAAAATGCTTTGTCAAAATAGGCGATGACTATTTTTTATAAAACGTCTAACAAATCTTTGAATTTTCGCTGTTTCTGCACTTGTGACATGTTGTATACGTTTACTAATTTTATATTTGTTATTTATTTATGTAGTCATATATTTTCTATGTTAGCTTGCAGAAAACATTTCGCAAGATCGACGGAAAAAATATCCAGGTTCACTGCTTCAGTTAAACCAGCAAAAAGACATCCAACATCAGGGTCAGCCACAGCTACTCCTAAATCGTGGACGAAAAGTACAACTGACGTAGAATAACTGAACACGATCTCGGTAGGTGCAATGACTAGTTTCAGAATTACAGACATTGAAAAGTTGTAACATCTGTGACATGCCTAAGTGCTCTTTTGTGCATGTAGTGAAATGTGAATTTTTTTCAGAGAAATGCGTGCTAAATTTTGTGAAATAAACATTGATTCCTTTAGACATTCCCCACCACGTACAAAAATAGTTAGGGGACCCCTCTTGGTCTGCGCTTCCCTGAATATACGCTACGAGGAACCCAGAGCGTCCCTTCTCTTCTACGTTGTCTCCAAAGGCATATCGCTTCTATATGTATCGGTGCCATTAAAGCTCTTGATTTTGCAATTATTGGCTCACTCCTCCCTTCACGCTCAAATAAAATTTTTAGAGGAATTTCTATTTTTTCTTTAGTTTGTGTACTTTTTTCAACTCTTCTTGCCTATTGTTACCTGTTCACTGACCTATTTTATTTATTTTACGAACAATTTAGTCACACACATATGCCGGTTGATGAACGATTTTGGAGGCGAATTCTTCAGATATGCGCAGTATGATGAACCAGGTTGTCAGGTACCTGCAGCTCCTGTTTCTTGTGCCTGAGTCAGCTCCTCCAGGGAAGCGATCTTTCAGTGCTCTCAGGCGATTGGAAATATTCTTTACGCTATCGAATGATGCAGAGGAGGCTGACACACCTTCTCTTCCTGCCGGGGACGGGGAGTAAGAGGCCTGCTTATCTGGCGGGACAATAAAGTTATCATCATCATTATCATCCACGTGCACAAGAATATAACGGCGGAACTGCACTTTGATGCCGTTATGAAATAGTTCGTCTATAGAACAGCAGAACGATTACACAACTTTCGGCTACCTTTGACAACCTTTCCTGTCGAACGCCCTGTTGTCATGACACCCATGAAGCTCGTCAACCTGCGATAATATCTTCGTACCTATAGAGCCTGTTTTTAAAGACGATAGCCTTTCTTGGGATAACTGAACGCAGAATTTTTGGTCCCTCTTTCTGCTTGTCTGTCTGTCACACGATTCAGCCTCCCGGCCAAAGTTTATGCACTTGCCTAATGCCCAGCCATCTTGAACTGGTAGCTGCGTTCATACTTGTGGAGATTGTCTCTCAAAAAGCAAATAATACGCATATCTGAGGCGCAACATCAATACGTAAGTGGTGGTGTGTTCCTTTACTGGAGAATACGTAGACACATAATTCTAAAGACCCTAGTATTTGTTAGGCTGCAAATGTTAGGTTGCAAATGCGACGCTATGCACGAAAAGGCCTCTGCCGAAGATTTGGTGCTGGCACCTGGCAGTTGCTTAGGGATTCTGCACAACCTCACGTTTCCCGACGGCGCCGCCAGTTGGCGTCCATGTCTCACGCAGCGTATTACGGCCGGCAGAAGAGTTCCGACGACGTCAGCAGCGAGGCACGGAGATAGGCGGCCAATTTTTAATCTGCATGTATCGCATTTGGGCGCTTGTGTGATTTCAACTTTGCTTCGCTGCGGCGGCGAATGAAACACTACAAGGGCGCTCACACTACCGGTAAACTCGCCGTGACGGTACATCGACCTCCGGATGCCTGCGACGGCAGCCGAGCGAGCGCTGTCTACACTGCACACCACGTTTCACCGGCGCGGCAGTCACACACGAACTAGCATCGCGAGAAACAGACCGCGTAGGTTGGCGCGCTTCGTGTCTCGCACAATCGCTGCATGATCGTGTGACGGCGACCTTTCTCTCGCTTTGCGTTGTCTACGCGTGGACACCGCCAACTTGGTCTGGGCTTCTTTGTTGTGTGACGAATTGTAAAACAGCGTATAGGACGCTGGGCATTGACGCCTGATCACGGCGCGAACACGGATATATCGCAACGCGCAACGAGGGTGGATGTAATCACCTGGTGTGCTGCCTCCCAATACGACATCGGCGTATTCTTTACGCACGACGCCGAATGGTTGAAGTGCAACCAAGCCGGATATAGGGCTAGGGCGCTGCTGTTTCCAGGCGAGGAGGTAGCGCCACCTGCCGTGGGCGGCGGCAAAGTTAGATTGAGGGTTAGCTGCCCTCAGCCGCGCACTGATGCTAGAACGAGTAATCCACTGCATCAATATGGCCGAAATTACTAAGCCATACACGCGCTTCTAGTGAGTTGTACGATACTTCACGAGTTGCATTATGTGCGTACATGTATCCTACGCATTCGTAATGATTCAGCCATCAACTTTTAATGCATGTGTGCACGAAAACAAGCAAACCCGGTGTATAACACTCACATGCTTATGCTTTCTTTTAAAGTAACTCTGCGTGATACCCACATCATATCCATTACAAGCTCTCACACTGCTAGTATTCAACTGCATATATTTGTTATATAAGCAAGAAAAGAAAAGCTCGTATATTGACAAGGCTTTTTATTATTCGAAGCAGCATTTGTTACATCTACTCGAGGTGCACTGTGTAATATGGGCGTTTGTGAACTTTGAAAGGATTATGTATATAATAATTGCTAATTTACAGAACGTGCGTTATAGAGCATTGAGAGTAGAGCGTCTTGTGATAGATTTATTGCGTCACGTCTTATGATAGATTTATTCTACCATCGACTGCGGTAAAGATTCTTCAAGGAGGGCCCGGACAAATGACTGACACACAAATGCGCAGCGCAATGTCATATCCACACGCATGACTGCCCCTTCGTAATTTTCGCTATTTCTGCTCGACAGAAGTCCATGGAAGGCAACATTCTTCTCCCCCCCCCTCTTATTTTTTTCTTTTTAGTTTTTTTCCTTCATCGTTATCACAAGGCAGAAGACATTCCAGAAAAGCATAGCTACCTCACCCAAAGCTTTTTTTCTGCGCTTCCTGGCTGGCGGTTCTGCTACGGCCGTGGTCATGCCCGCAACACTTTCGCTGTAGTCAGCGAGTGTCGACAGCTGGTCCGATAGCTTCCGACAAAAGAACGCAGTTTTAACGTCGTGTGGAGGAGGGAACGGCAATAAGTTAATGTTAAGTAGAGGAACGCTGTAGTTGAGGGCTCCGGGAATTTTGACCACTTGTGTTTTTCAACGTGCACTGATATCGCGCAGTACACGGGCCCGTACAATTTCGGCTGCATCGAAATGCGAAGTGTAAATGGCGCATGTTCAGTCGCGTTCTGATGGGACTTTCGCGCCTACTGCTCAGCATTTGCAATGGCGTAAGAAAGACAGAACACGTGCGTGCTGCCAATGAATGCCGCAAGTGTGCTGGTAATTACTTGCAAACACTGACGCTGCCGCGGCGTGTTTGCACTAACCCGCGGAGCAAGCCTTGCATGTGCAGGTCCCTTACGTTGCGTTTATTAATAACAAAGAAAAAGATAAACAAATGGCAGCCTAATTACTGGCCCCTGCGAGAATTTAAAAAAAGACGGCCACCTCCGGACGCACATCGTGGTCTACAGATTTCGTTTCTGCTGGGCACTTCCCGTCGACATGGGAAGGCGCCGCCGCGCTCAGTAATTCCTCTTTGAGATATCATACCACGCGCGCGTACGGGTTCGTTCCAAACGATAAGAAACTCTTCTTGAAATAGCCGTCAACCCTTTCCTTTAAAAAGGTGGTGACATCATCTTTATTTCATGGTCACGGAGGGAGGTCCTCAGGGTGGCCCATCTTGGGGCGACTCCCTCGGCCCAAGTGACTAGTTTAACTTTGTCCCCCAGATCGATGGCTGTCCTTAGTAGGGCCTGCCAGGTAAGTTTAGAGGGGGGTGGCAAGAGCGTTCGTGGAGGAGGCGAACCTCTACATAGGATGTGGTCTTGCGTTGCCAATTCATTCAAGTGGCAATTTTGTCCTGTGGCGTTGTACTCCCCATTGGTGATGATTGGTAATCTATGTGGACTCAGAAATGAGCCTGTCCGAAGCTGTCGTAAGACTGTAGCCTGCGCTCTAGTGAGGTCTTGATGAGACGCCGAGTAAGTGTGCCTTATTTCTTTATAAAGAGTGGTAATTTCATTATATGTGCTCACCGCCCCACCCGGAGAATCCGAGTCTGAGTGGAGCGCCTCCCGGTTTGTTAGCCCTCTGGCGATGCGGTGCGCCTCCTCGTTCCCAGGATTCCCCGAGTGAACGGGGACCCATACTAGATTAATAAGTCTAGCCGATTGATAGAGAGAGTAGTTATAATTTCTTAAGATTTGCTCCGTAGTTTTACTAATAGTGCCCTTGCTGCAATTTAGAATCGCGCTTTTTGAATCGCTCGCGATCGTACTTACAGAGTCATTCGTGATGGCTAGAGCGATCGCAGATTCCTCTGCTTCAAGGGCGGAGAAGGCCTCCACTGTGGCCGCGTTTAAAATACGGCCGCTCTCGCTCACTACGCTCACAACGTATTTTCGGTTACTCTGCGCCGCCGCATCCACATAAGCAACAGAGTGGTCGCCTTTATACTTGACCCGCAACTCCTTTGCCCTGGCCGCGCGGCGGTTGTCGTGCCTTCCTGGTAGCATGTTTTTAGGAACAGGCTTAATAATAAGTTGTCTCGTGATTTGCGGCAAAGGGGTACGTCCCACGGAGGGGACTGGGGGATTCAGGTCCAGCCTGTCCAGAATGTGCCGGCCTGCGTGCTGGAGAGGCGGAAAATCTGTGCCGTTTTGTGTGCCTAGATTATTTCTTCTATAGTGTTGCAGACACCCAACCTCGAAAGCTTGTCCGATTTCGTATACTTGGGTAGCCCCAATGCTACTTTGTATGCCTGGCGGAGTAAAGCGTTAAGTTTGTTCATATCCGCTCGCCTAAGGTGGTAGCAAGCGAAGGAGTAAACTATGCGACTGATCAGAAAGGCCTGAATCAGCCGACACAGGTCCCCCTCCCTCATTCCTGCGTGCCTTGTAGCTACTCTTTTTATTGATCCGCCCAATTATCGCAATGTGGATTGCAGGCGGCTTATGGCCAGTGCGTTGCCGTTTTTGTGTTGAATGAGCATTCCCAGCACCCGGATGGTCCTCACAGAAGGGTCTGGGCCGGATTACTTTCGAACCTCAATCGCGGAGGCCTGCAGGGGACGGTTTGTTTTGTGTGTTCTACTTTTGCTGATCAAACAACGAAAGGAAAGGGGTCAAGGGCTCGTTCTTCATTTGTTAGAAACAACTTAATGAGCAAACAGACAATGAAGCCTAGGAAAGCATAGGGAAAGTTAGTTATGGTATTGTAATTGTGGAGAAAGTAGAAAGGAATTAAAGTGGACGAAAAGACAAACCTGCCTTCGGTGGGACCCGAACCCACGACCTTCGGATGTCGCGTCCGATGCTCTACCAACTGAGCTACAAAGGCGGTCGTCCCCCCGTCCACTTTATTGTGTATTTGTGTAGGTATTATCCTGGGAGTGTGCCTAGACTTTTGCTGATCAGTAATTCAGACTTTTGGGCAGAGCATGTTCTGGGCAGAACCAGTCTTGGGCAGTAACTAGTTACTAGTAACGCGTTACCGGTAACTAGTTACTTTTTTCAGTAACTTGTAACTGTAACTAGTTACTTTTAATTTAGAGGAACTTCTAACTGTAACAGCGTTACTTTTTACTCAGTAACTGTAACTGTAAATACCGTTACAGTTACTTCCTTTTCCCAAAAAATATCCAGCAGCAACACTCCTTAAAAGCACGGCTGGGCAGTATAGCGATACAAGAATATCGCAATGTTGCTCATAAATACTTTTGGCTATCTGTATCTCTGTATCGAGATACACTTACAAAATCTATTAGTATCTCACTAGTGGAGTACTTTTACGATGTTTCGCTTGTGTCGCCATGCGGCAGGACACGAACATCACTTCGCTTTTTTCCCCTGGAAATGGGCTGACGTGTTCCCATGGTGCAAGTGAAGTGTTCTTTCTACAAAGCCAAGCAAAGCACCGCCAGTCAGCGACACAAAGGGGCGGCGAAGGGTTCCCCCGTCCCCATGCAGAGAAAGGTGCGTGACACGGCCGTGTGGTCGGCCTAAGTGGCCTAAGTGACGAAAGACGCTGTTGTTGAGAGGCCGGTGCAGCATCCTTAATTTTTTTCATGTGACCAGCCATTTCTTCATGACGACCCGCGGCGAAACCACCCAGAAACAGACGCTTTGCAATGCCTCCAACACGTTCAGTTCTCAAAGCAGCGGTACTTCCAAAAATCCGCAATGTGGCTCGAAGGGGCCTATCCTCTGTGTCGCTTCTCAGGATGAGCTGCTGTTTCATTTACGAGCATGCGGCAGTCTTTTGTGGCACCAGGTTGTCTCAGTGCATATTGTAAATAAATTTTCGATAGTCAATAAAAGACTCCACGCATCTCCACGAAGTGAACCATGACGAGTGGGCGAAGCTGGGGATCGTTCTGTGTTACCGTAAATCACCCGCGACATTGCCCACTCATGCATGTAAAGAAGTGACAACGCGTGTGTATATTTACACAGGCGTTGTCATTTATGCTCCTGGTCTTTATCAGTTTCCTGCGCTCCCACGTTGTAGATCGTGCCGAGTTCCGAATTAATTTAGTTAACGCGCACGCTGCGAATTCTTATGGATCAACTATACACAAGAGAAATTTCCCACCGACACTGCATTGCAGGTCAAGATCCAGTGCCTATATATATAGGGTGGGCGGTGAACGGTTGTGCCGTGAGAGCAGTCGGTTTTTTTCGATCAAGAAACTCGCTAGCAGACGCTGCCTGCGTCATCGTTGTCTCTCGCGGGCAAGAGCCCGTTCTCGTTCCTGGCCAGCTGGTAAAGCGTTCATCAAAGAAAGAGCGTCTCCATAGTCAATGCGCGCCGTCCGCTCCCTCACACGACAGCAGATGACACTGCCTTGCTGCACAGCCTCCGGTATCGGCCCGCACATGCACACGCCGTCTGACTGCACTCATGACTGCCACTGTCGAAGACAGAGAGAGTGCGCGCCGGGAAGCACGCGCCGAGAGCGAGCGCGAGCGTGGCTACAACGGCGCGACGGGGGACAAGCCTCGACGCTAAGGAGCTTCGCCCCTAAAAGTTGTTAGAGCAAAATGGGACGCGTACACAACAATTGCTGGTGTTGGGCTTTTGAGTGAGACGCTACCAAGAAAGCACACGAAAATACGAACCCTGTCCGCACACCCTTATCCAGAGTTGATGCAGCCCAACTCTTAAGCAGGGTAGCAGGCAATATGACAATGAAAAAAGGACAGAAAGTTGAGCGAGTTGGTAAAGGTCCATAGTCAGAAGAAGAGGCGTGCAAGACACGGACACAAGGGGAGAAGTGAAGTTGTGTGTCTCCTTTCTTTTTCGCCTATGTGCTCTGCTTCAGTTGTTAGTCGGCGTTCGTGTTGTTCACTTCTTCCCCTGGTGCCCGTGTCTTGCACGCCTCTTTTTCTGACTATGACAATGCAGCAGTGGCACGCACCTCGCTTCACGCATCATTACATACATTCACTCCATCCATCACTGCAACTGCGGCGTTTGCAGGGTTTCTCTCTCCCAACTTGAGACAGCATTGTGTCGTTTGCGATGGGGCGTCGCATTCACCCGCTGATAATTTTTTAAGCTTAAAATGGCTAAAAGCACCGAGTGCAGCGATTGCGCTGTGGGGAAGACTATTGAGCACCTCCAGTGCCACTGCCCAGCATATGACAACGAAAGAATGGAACTCCGTGGAAGACTGCGAAATATAAACAGCGACATTTTCACCGCTGAAATGATCTTAGGTGCATGGCGCTGTGCATCCCGGCTGCGCCAAGCAACAAAAGAGTTGCTGCATCTTCTGAATGCTACTGGGCTAATTAAATGTCTCTGAAAATGGACAAACTCCTATAACATCGGTGTCACTGCAGCATTCCTTTATTAGTTTTTTTCTCTCTCTCAATCTTCTAAAACTTTCCCTCCCCTTCTCCAGTGCAGGTAGCCTACCGGGCTCAGTCCAGGTTAACCTCGCTGCCTTTCCTATTCCTTTGTCCTCCTCCTTCAGTGATCCCCTTTCCGTTCCTTTTATCTGGCATTTTACCACGAGCGATTTTGACTAACCGTATGCTTTCATACCTTCCTATTAAAGTTTGGTTTGGTTTGCTTTGCTTTATTCAAGGCAAAAATTGAACATGATTGCCTTGGGAACACGACTAAAGGCTAAGTAAATGCCTGACTTGGTCGTGCCACCCTGGCAGCAATGCAGAAACATATCGTGAGTACAGTACGCAGAAAATTACAACATCACGTGTTATCTTACACGGGTACCATTGTCGAACAGAACTACCAGAAGTATTACTAAAACATATAAATATAAACGGAGTCCTTATTCGAGTGGTGGTAAATACAAACAAATGCATGTTTTCAATCAAATAAATTAACAAGAGACATCTTCATTAGGGCGTCGGGTTGCTGTTTAAGACAAAATAGAGCATAAGAAGCACCAGGTAAAGGAACAATAATGAACAAGGTGTAACGAATACAAAACATCAATATCTACGAATTTTAAAAATCAAGAAAAAGCATCATTTTCTTCAATAAAAAACTCTTTCGTTATTTTTTTAAATGATCTAGCTGAAATTCCATCTTCCATTAAATGTAGTATAGTTGGGTGTTTGTTTAAGATGTCTGGAATTTGTGAAGCTAATCGTTGGTCACCGTAGTTCGTGCGTGATCTATATTTGTATATTAAGTTCTTTCTCAGCTCGTATGGTGTTTGTCTCACATAATATGTGTCCAAGAATAGTGATGTATTTAGTCTATACTGGTGTAGTATCTCTAGGCATAGCTTATGTCTGTATAACTGTTTTATAGGCAATACTTTGTACATTTTAAAATATGGTCGAGCGCTTTCGTAAAGGGCAGTGTTAGATATTGCACGTATGGCACGGTTTTGTAATATCAACAGAGAATTAAGGTTTGTGGCGGTCGTTGTTAGCCGCACCAAGGAGCAGTATGATAGCCGTGAATATACTAGAGCGTAGTATACTTGTAGCTTGGCATTTGTTCGGACGTAGTATCTCAGTCTATTTAAAATGCCGATTCTCCTGGAAAGATCTTTTTTTATCGCGTTAATGTGAGGAGACCACAAAAGTTGTTCTTGGAATAGAACTCCTAGAAATTTTATTGTTGTTGTGCGCTGAATTTCGGTGCTATAGCGGTGGCGCTTACCATCACAGAGCGCAGAAATCGCTACTGTGCGACATGTCCGGCGCCTTGACGCGAGATCTCGCGAGCGTGATCGCGTTTCCGAAAGCGACATTTTGAGAGATCAAATCGCCCGCCGTCATTAATAAGTTCGCTTAGTGTCTTCCTTTACTTGACGATCGAAACGGGAATGGCGTACTAGATGCGCTTGTGTAGGAAATAAAGATATATATTGCACGTATCCGATTTATTTCAGCTGATGATAGCTCGTTGCCAGCCCACGGGTGGATACGTTCAGTCGAACTAAGGGCCGGGGCAGTCAGATGATGTGGCGCTACGGTACGAGCTAGTCGGTCTTGGCAGGCGCGCTGCATGATTTAAATACTGAAGCTTGAAAAGTACACACGCACACAAGTCCCAGAAATAAGCATTCCTTTCGCAAAATACTGAAGCTTGAAAAGCACACACGCACACAAGTCCCAGAAATAAGCATTCCTTTCGCACACCTTTCATGGCCACACCTTGCATGCGCTATCACATAGAAGTGTGCACGCTATCAGAGACCTAAGAAAAACACACAAACCACACTGCGGCACATTCATTGTTCGTGCCTCCGCATATGTTTATCAACATTGCAGATCTAGTTGAAAGTTGAAACCCATCAGTTTCATCACAATCACGCGCCGGAATGTCCGACGAAGCGAAATATACTTGCAACTTAACGTCTTTGCAAGCTGCACAAGCACCGAGATAACACCGCACAAACGCTGAAAAGAAAAGTACGGGCACCGCCACACGAAGGCGCACCGCTGCGTGTGCGTACAAATCTCCTCAACCTTTGAGAACATATGCAAGGCGAGAATTCGTCATGGTTGAACTAAGGAAGTTTAGATGACATTAACGAAAAATAAAAGCTCCAACTGTTCGCGGCACCGCGCGAAGGAACCATCTTGCACGGCGGAACAAGCTTCGCAACACTACGTCAAATATATTTACAGCAGAAGTCCGAGCAGACGTCCACATGCACCCGTTCTGCAATTTACCAAGTCCCTGCAAACATGGCGGCGCGCAAGTGCGACTATCACATTTTGGCGTCTGCTAACCAGATATCTGCCGGATAGGCGCCAGGAGGATTTCGACCTGGCAGATTCTGGCGACCCGTGGGTCGCCGCAAGCGGCCCGCCAGAGAGAAATGGACGCCAAACGGAAGTGGGCCGCGCGGTGGGCAGAACATCCCGCGAAAATCGAACCCGCGCGGACGGGCTCTGGCAGCCCGTTGGCAGCCACAAGTGCAAAATCCTCGTCGTAATGGCCGCTATTACGTCACTTCCTCCACGCTTCTCTTCCAGCACGCGAGTTGCGCAAGCCGTCTCATCCGTGGTGTTATACATTCCTTAGACACCTTATATAATGTTTCTTCACAATTTTAAGCCGGCACCTGCTGCTTTTATTTTGAATGTTTCCAGATTTTCAGGTATACGCAACATGGTTGCCAAGATTTCATGCCACAACACAAACTTCCTTTTTCACGGTAGTTGTTGAACATCTTTGTGCTAGCCTCTCATTATATTTAGATTTTATGACGGATTGTTTTTGAAATTATGGTATGTTCCTTTAATTATAGAGTGGACACAGTGTTGCCAAACTTTCATGCCCGGAAACCATATTTCTCATGAAGTAGTTTCTGATAATTCGATTGCTAAACATTCGCGAGACACCTCACATGAGCTTTCTTCACAGCTAATTTGAAGCCTCTACCTGCTGCTGTTTTTTATTCTTCCCAGATTCTCAAGTAGACGCCACATCGTTGCCAACATTTAATGCCGCAACACATACTTTTTTGAGGTAGTTCCTGAACACCTTTGTGGTAGCCTTTCGTTATATTTGTGTTTTCTGACGGATCTTTATTCAAACTAAGGTGCAGCAGTTGAGTTATAAGTTTAGCTTCTTGTGTCGTGACTCGGACAAGGTCAATCTACATCGGTCGCGAAATTTGGAACGAAAACTGCTCCGAAACCTATTGCCATAGACATCAACACCTTGTGACGATTGAAGCGCGACTAGGTGAGAAGGGGACAAATAACGAGAACGAAAAATTCAATTAAACGTTCGTTTCCAAAATCTTTAATACATACTGTCACAAAATAAATTCTTAGATTACTTTATAAAATTTCAGGTTTTCTATATATTGTTGACTGCGAAAGTTTTTGTTTATTTCCAGAAACAGCGGGCGCATGCAGGCAGTCTGGTAATGTGGGCTTGTGTTTGTCTTGCGCCCAACTCTGTGTGGCTCGCCAACGATTTGGCGCATTTTCGGTTGAAAGTGGCGTCGCTCGTTCTTGCACAGTATGTTTGCGAGTGTTGTCCGTACACTGTTTCTTCGTATGAGCGCTGTTTTCCAGTCGTGACACTTGGCAGAAGGTAATCTAACCCGTCGCAGCCGTTGGGAACCGTTTCAGTGACTGTTTTTTGCCAGAGCACGGACAGCATGCTGTCGCCCTTAGGGACGATAAGTCAGCCAAGCTACGCGAAGAAACGCGGCTCTGTGTGCGTCTGCAAGAGGAACCCTTTCACGCCGGGCGTCTCACTCCATCGGTTTCCCCTTGACTGAAAGGTGAGTTTTCGATCTATTCCTCGTGAGCCATCGTAAAGACTACACACCCGTTCCGAAACCGACACGATAGCTTTCATGCAAAATGGCGGTGCATCCTGTCCTCGCTACTATTGTTACAATGAGTGCAGCGTTTCGTGTGTTTGACGAGGGCCTAATTAAACGGGGAGGCGCGACGGGCGCAATTAAGAGCGCTTATCACGTGTCCCCTCATGCCCGGCCATGGTCAGAGTCAAACACGCGAAGCGCTCCCAAGCTAGACTACGCCGATTGTGCCTGAATGTTTTGTCAAGTTTTTCGTGTAGGAAAGCTGCCGTGTAGGCTTCGAAAAAGAGATATAGATGCTGGGTTCAGCTTTAGATTAAATTGTATACCGTGCACGCCATGTTTCGTCTGTCTGCAAAGCCATTCCACGCCAGCAACTGGCGCTGCGTTGATAACATTTGTTCTTATCTTCTGTATGCCTTTTTACTGTGCAGGATTACATGTGGACCTGCTACTTCGTCTGCGTGTTCGTCCCTTGTGTGCGATGCTGTGAAAGTGATTGCATCTGTAAGTGTCGTTTTAGTTATGTTGTTAGAGTCGAGCACTGTGGCTGAGGTGTGATACCATGCTTGTTTGTCTGTTAAGTCGTGCAACGCATGATAACCTGCACATGACTCATTTATTCTCAGTTGCTCTACCCTGGGTGTCGTGGTAGGGTTCATTTCACCCACACGCTTTAAACAATGTAGTTATTTAGAGCAGCATCAACTGACACACTTGTAGTTTCACTTTCACTGTAGCATGCGTAGGGGCAAATTATATGGTCAAGAAAATATCTAAGTGGTTTTGTCTTCTGTGTGCATAGCTTCGTTCCGGATCCCTGTTATTACCACATAATCAGCATTCATTTAGCTGCCTCTATGATTTTATCTTTGATGTGCAGAGGCAACTCCTCAAGAAGCTCCAAGATGTGCATCTGCGGCATCCACTTCCAGTCAAGACGTGCAGAACCCCGGCAACAATGGTGGCGACAGCGCAGCAGAAATTGAAATGCGCTTTACAGCAAGTGTGTGGTAGTTTTGCTGTGTTAATAGGGAATAGTAAATTTCCAACAGTATCATTTCTCATTCTATATGCAGGCACACCTTCACAGCCGTCACCAGCTGCCCTCCATTGTGCATGGAACTGCTATTGTCATGAGGAGCAGTCTTTTGGTGAAGAACTGCTTTTGAGGCAAGGTTACTTTCTACCATAAACATTTTAACAGGCTTGTCACACAAGAAAGGGAAGTGATGATTTTGCACTTCTTCAAATTAAATGTACAGAGACAAGTTTACCAGTTCCTTTGGATGAGACAGGCCCATCTTCACCAGAGGCGATTATTCCGGAGGAGCATGGTCATCGCTACTACGAGTAGGATTAGTGATTTTGTCCTGATCTGTAGCTGTATGCTTACACTTCTCGAAAGCCTGCTTTATTGATCAGCGTTACAGTTTAAAAAATCATAAAAATAGTGTATCTTTAGTTTGAAATTTTGCTTAAGATGTTAAAGCTTTTTTCAAGGCCGAGGAAAATGGCACAGCCAAGGACAATGAAGTATTAGGGCATAAAGGCTTATGCGTACTATCACGTATACGAAATTTTTCCTGTGTTTAAAGCGATTTCTCCTTGTATACAGAATTGAGGTGCTGTATTGGCATTTAAATATTCTGCTGGAAAAAAATACGCCGGATGTGCAATTATTACAGCGTCTGCTTTGATTTATCTTTCTGAGAGCATCTCTGACGTACAGAAGAAAATAGTCGTCCGCAAGATTACACTTTTCCCATTACTAAGTAATAAACAAATTGTTTTAGAAGTGTCTTAGCATGTTTTTGAAAGCATTTACGTTTTATAAGAACAAACAAGCCACTGTTTGTTAGCGCGGCTGCTGTCATTGTTCGGATCACGCGACGCAATAATTTATATGCCCTCATGATGGCTGAATGATTCTGATGAAAATGCGGCGTTACAGATAGAAGGGATAACACAGCACCCATTGCCCAATACTTTTCCATGCGTTAGAAGTTTGTCAACCTTCAGCAATTTTGATCTAACTCGCTTAACATTTCATACTATTGCAGAATTACAATTCCTGATTTCTGGAAGTTTTATTCGATGAAGTTATTGTAGGCTTTTGAAGTTGTCATGGAGTTTCCCTAACACATCATTGGGCTGATATTTTCTAACTAGGTTAGACACGAAAGAGTAACGTTCTAAGTTAAGTAGCTGTTCGTTTGCGAGACTGTTGCCAAGGCACCTGTGTGTGGGCAGCACGGGCTTTCACATCAATGTATGTGTCGATTCATGTTGCCAGTATTGAGCTGCTTAATGATGTTGTGTAGGAAGGTGAAAAGTTGCAGCTGACGGTGAAGTTCGTTTTTATTTTTGGTTAGAGCTAAAACTAAGTGCTAAGTGGCTACCAGGGAAATAACTGATATCAAATTATATAGCAAGTTCCTCCGTGACAATAATATTTATGTGGAAGAGCAACTAAGATTGCACAGTAAATTCCCCGAACAAAATCATCAAATTTCTGCTGAAATATACCTTGATGTGTAGCAGGTAAAGTTGAAATTATAATTCTGTATTTCAGGATGGATCACTGGTGTACTTTCTTGATTTTATGGTAGCGTTATTTTGGTCGTGTAACACTAATATTTTTACGAGTGGTTAAGACAAACGAAATAACACGGCAGCCTATTAACTGCGCCTACAGAAAGTTCTTTGTCTTTCCTCTATGGAGCTATCACCTGTTTTACTTTTATTGATAGCTGACTTAAAAGTCAGTTTTTTAATACAAATTGGCCTTGAATTTGCTTTTTGCTTACAGTACCATGAAAAATGGCCATAGGCAAAGCAGCATCAACATTATGGTTAGCGTTGATAAGCTTTACTTGGGTATACCAAAATTATCTTCTACTTGATTGATTTTCTATAGGGCGGTTCAAAGAGCATAGAATGTGATTTTAGGCCTTCTGTGTTTCCTTATTGTGCTTGTGAAGTATCTGTGTCCCCTTGAGTGTATCTTGCTTACATGTTGTTTCTTTTTCGCTGTCTCGTAAACCACGACAATTTCCCTAACGGAATCCATTTTTCTTTAGCGCCACCCAGTGTTTCGATTACTGAAGATAAAAGAAAGACGGACCGGCTGCGAGCAAAGCTTTGGAAGCTTCAACGACAGGCACACAGGACCAGGAAGCGACTGCAACGACAATGCAGCATGCTGTCCACTTCTGATATAGTTGAGGCAATCTCCAGCTGTAGGTCGTGAAACATTTAGCAGCCAATTAGTAAATTAGTTCTTAAGTTGTGCACTTCGATGTTTCTCTGGTGTTTTTTTTTCTATGCGTTATATATTTTGGTGTAATAACCAATACAACTGCAATATTTTGTCAATAAAATACGGCTTATATTTCAAATCTGTCTTTGTTGTCTTCCTAGTTTGTTGCAGGCTGGCATTATGTGGCCATCATAGCCGCCATAAAAGAAAAAGAAAAGGAATGAACGCACAGCTGTAAAAATAAGTGAAAAGCGACGCCTGCACAAAATATTTCGTAGTATCGCGCCATGTAGCATTAAAACGTGACGTCGTTTCCGCTTCCGCTTGTGACGACATATTAAGTTGTCCCCTCCATACGTAGATGGCGACAGTCGCAACGACTAGCCACCCTCATGACACATGGGCTTCTACGGAAGTTACACTACCAGTTTACATATACCTTGACTCGGACGCATATGCCACAGTGTTGCCAGGATTTCATGCCAAAAACCCATATTACTCATGAAGTAATTTCTGATCATCTTACTGTTATACACAGAGGAAGAAAAAGACTGGGGAGAGGCCGTGACGTCACTGCATATGGAGCCACCATAAAAGCCTTCGAGATCGGCAATGGACCATTCTCAGCACGGCGGAAGGAAACTGTGGAGAGGGCTTGGCTAACCCGCGTGCTGGCATAGAAGTGTGGAGGAAGTGACGCATTAGTGGCCATTAACGGGAGACAATGGCGGATTTGTGGCCATGTGCACATGGCGTGTTGTATTGCTGCGGCTTATGTGGTTCTGTGGGTCTCGACAGAAGTGTCCTGTGTCTCGGATCGTAGCAAGCCGCTGCGAACTGCTAGTGTTCTACAGTATGTTGTATTCGTGCCACGTTGGAAACTGTGCTGCGTTCTCCCGCTGGTTGTTGCAGTCAGCGGGTCTGAGCCATCAACGGACTGTGCGGCGAGTGAGGGATGTTTGCAGTGTTCAGCAAAGTCATGTGAAAGCGGCATCAAAGAAGAAGACCATTGTTATGTAATTTTTTCGGTGA